>SNQJ01S0183090.1:24685-36672 GCA_010110895.2 Picea sitchensis | reverse complement strand
AAAAAACAGGGTTCTAGGTTGTCAGTTTATATAGAGAAAAGCAATTTCGATCAAAAATATCTCTCGTTGCCACAATGGTTCAATGAAACGCTTCGCCTTCTTGAAGATTTGTTGATCCGAGAGTGGGGAAGTCTCTTCATAGAGTGAAGAGAAAATCGAGTCTTGCAAAGATCGATCTAACATGAGCCTGTGTAAGAAAGAGCAAAGCCTTTGTCAAAGTGTTCTGAAGATCTGAAGTTGTGTGTGATTGAGATCATTATTTGAAAGAAACAATACATGTGTTTCACGTTGTTGTGAAGAGACCAACCGGGTGAGATTTTTTAAATTTCAAAGACGTTTTTTCAAAGAGTGTTTCTTTGAAACTTTTAAATGATTTTTAGAAAGTTTTCTTTTAAGATATATGTGAATGGTTTTGAAAAGAGGGCATTAAATTTGGGTGAAAGAGCCCTAAATAAAACCTAGTTTTTGAATTGACAGTGAAAGATTGCAATTTTCGAGAAGTCTCTTCAAAGACAGGACAATGAGAGCAAGATTGAAGCGTTGAGCCAAAGATTCGACAGTGCATATAGTTTGAATATAAGAGAAATGAGGAGATTTTGCATTAAGGGGGCGCCATTTCTGCAGAAGTGTTATGTTCCCAAGAAAAACCTATTTTTTTTTAGGGGGCGATAAGAACGAAAGATGAAGGTATGAGAAATAAAGCAGCGAAGATAGTAGAAGGCACAAGTATGCCATACTAGAAGGTGAATGAACAGCCAAGAGAC
Source organism: Picea sitchensis (assembly GCA_010110895.2). Taxonomy (NCBI): domain Eukaryota; kingdom Viridiplantae; phylum Streptophyta; class Pinopsida; order Pinales; family Pinaceae; genus Picea; species Picea sitchensis. The sequence goes on along the minus strand of SNQJ01S0183090.1, from coordinate 35,908 downwards.
GCTATCATGGGTCATCAGAGAAACTCAAGAAGTCCCGAAGAGATCTCAAAAAGATCGGGAGAAAGAACAACAAAGCGGTAACAACATATTTTGCGAAGACATATGGAGAGGTTCCAGTTGTACCTAATGAGCCCACAAAGGAATAAGATTAGAGGAAAATTAATGATATATGGAGAAGCATGAGCATGGATTTACCATTACCGCCACAGTATAATGGTAACAATTTTGAATGTTGGTCTGTTAGAATGAATGCACTTTTGTGTCTTGTAGATTGTTATCATAATCTACATGATGAGGTTTGTGTCTTGTAGATTGTTATCATAATCTACATGATGAGGCAAGGGATGCCTCAACATTGCATGTCATTCGACAAGCCCTGGATGACGGTATGTTGCACAAGGTTGTAGCAACAACAAAATTGAAAGAAGCTTGGAGTATTCTGGAAGCAGAGTATAGCGAAAAGAGGAGCAACAATTTGTTGAATGTTACCACATTGGATGGAGCATCTGTGTGTGAACCAGAGCTACTAGAGAACGATAATGAAGGAGCATCTTTGTTTGAAGCAGAGCTACCAGAGAATGAGAAAGAAGGATCATCTGTGTATGAAGCAGAGCCAACAAAGAACGAGAACGATGATGCATCTGTTAGAGATAATGCCTCATTATGATGCATCCTAGAGTCTAGGGATTGGATTGGGTTGTTGGAGGATGTTGAGAGATTCTCTCAACCTCTCCCTCTAAGATTGGGATCATTTAGATCTCACTCCAACTATATATACATAATGTATCCAAGTGTAAGAGGGTAATACAATATATCATTTTGTGTGTGAATCTTGTCCAATGTCTGCTCTTCCAAAACTCAATTTGGTATCAGAGCAGGTCTTGGCCTAGCTTCCTCATGGGAGGGCCAAGGAGAATGATAGAGATGTGAATTTATCCGTTGTAGGATTAGATAGTTTGTAACTGTGTGTTTTATTAATTTTCTGTGTGATTTGGGAGGTGAGATCGCAGCAAATCATTCATTAGAAAACATCAACCACCATGCAGAGATCTGAGATTTGTTGTGTAGTTTGCAAAGGCATCCTATGCAAATTACCGTGAAGGAGAACTGTTGTAGAAGCCATCCGTCTACCTCTCCAGGGATCTGTATTCAAAGCATTGCGTGGAGGAGGTCGCCTCTGCGGATTTGATTCTTGATTGACGAGCTATGTACGTATTCAATTGCTACCACTGTTCGCCCGAATTAGAAAGAGAAGAAACTGCAAACCGTTGTGCAAGAAAGACTGTCGTTTCCTGGTTGGCCGCTGCCTGCTAGAGAATTCGTAGATGAAATCCTTTGTTTGTTGAGAGGACGTGAGGCTGCCTAGATTTGCTTGGAGAAATTGCTGTGTGCTACATTTGCTGGTGGATTGGAGGAGGGACGTTGCATTGGAAAATTGCAGAAGTTAAGTCAACGAAGAGAGAAGTTGTGTTTGAGTTTTCCATTCTTTCAAATCTATTTTTTCCCCTTCAGGTCCAGGTCAATTGCAATGTGGTTGACATTAAGAGCTGGATCGAGCAGAGCCGTGATGGAAATTTTTCTAGTCGGAGCTGTAATGGAACGAGTTTCGAGGGCAATGACACTTTCCCATACATTATTTTTTCACTAAATCTTTGGGAAACTGCATCAAACAAAGTCAATATTTTAAATCTTGAACACAACGTTTTCTTAGGCTCAACTATGTTGAGATTGAAGAAGAAGACTGTCCATTGCCTGCCTTCCAGATTGAAGTTGCCGAGAATCAGGAACAGTCTCACGACAAAGCCTTATGGTCAGATCTACAGTTTTCATATTTGTTTATGTATTTGTAAGACTGTGTGAGGTGTGCAGATATATGTATTGTAAACTTTTGATTCTTGTTGTACTTCGATGCTTCAGAAACAAATAGTTGTATTTGTATGTTTGTGAGTTTGTGAATGAGAAAGGTCAATTGTACTATTGACTGCTGAACACATTTTGTATTAAGATCATTGTCCTATATAACTGTCGAAATTTTCTATTCGGAGAAATTTTACAGATGGAAGTGTATCCATAAAATGGTTTAGTATCAAGATTGTCCTTCGGGAGGTCGAGAAGCGTCAGTTCTACAAGAATGTCAAAGATGGTCAGAAGCGGTTGTATTTGTGCTGTATGAAGTGGTAGCTCGAAGATGATGGTAGAGAAAGAGCGTGTCTATGAAGTTCAGAGATGGGTGTAACTGCGTATGAGGACCAGTGAGACAGATATGACAAAAATTGTGTTGTAACTTTTTATTATGTTGTGTAATGTAGGCATTAAGGGGGGGTATTAGAAATAATGCCTCATTATGATGCATCCTAGAGTCTAGGGATTGGATTGGGTTGTTGGAGGATGTTGAGAGATTCTCTCAACCTCTCCCTCTAAGATTGGGATCAGTTAGATCTCACTCCAACTATATATACATAATGTATCAAGTGTAAGAGGGTAATACAATATATCATTTTGTGTGTGAATCTTGTGCAATGTTTGCTCTTCCAAAACTCAATTGCATCTGTGTGTGAAACAGAGCATAAGCAAGTTGTGGAAATTGAAGGTGAAGTTGCATGTGAAGCATTGATGAAGTGAATCCAACAGTGTTTGTTGATTACAGTGAATATGAAGACAAAAATGAAGTAACAATGTGTTATGCCAGAGAAGAGACGGAAAAGATGATTGTTGATGAAGATCGTGCATATATTAGCCTCTTTGAAACAGAGGTAAGAAAACTTGAAGTTGAATTTGATGATGATAACCTATCTTATGATGAATGCCTACAAAACATGGCAGAGAAGAAGATCGTTGGTGAATTGATGTTTGGAGGAGGAAACCTACTTGGAATTCAGAACCAAGTAGATAATTGGGTGAATGCAAAAGCAGTGCAAGAAAAGAGGTTTGATGATAACAACATTCCAAATGTTGTATTTGTGACTGCCATTGAAGTAGCTAAAGAAAAAGAATATAATTTTTTTTATGAATATTTACAGCCAATATATGATGACGTTGATGTTGATTGCCTCATATCAGCAAGGGAGGTAGATTTGGTTGCAGAAATAGAGAGGGCTCTCATAGAAAAGAAAAACAAAGAGAACCAATATGGTTCCTGTTATAATTTCTTATATCAGGTTAACAATTTGTTTGAGTATGTAGGTGAACCACCAGTTGAAACCAAGGAAGAAGAAGATATGAATGAAGATGTAACTGCAGACCAGGTTGAAACCATTTTTATGAAATGAAGTTTTGAAGAAATTAGATTTTATTATGATTTGATGTGGAAGCAGTCCACTAAGCAGCTTAATGAATGTGAAGCATGTATTATGAAAGGTGTGGATGTTAGTTATGGCACCAGACCATTATTAGAGACATGTTGATTGAAGATGAAAGAAGAAACAATCGTAATTAGCCTGATCAAACTTTGAACATGAAGTTGCAGAAGAAGAAGAAAAAGGTAAAGCATAGAACCTTCAATATCAAGGCCAAAATGAAGAAAATGAAGAGTTTAGAACATTTCAGAGTTTGAAAGAAGAGAAAGAAGAAATCCAGCTTAGGTAAAATGATGAAGTCAAGTTTTTCTGTTAAATATTGTAATCCTAGCTGAGACATAGACTAGTAGGAGTTTGCATTTCTAAAATTTTTGTTGGAAGCCTTAGAGGCAGTAGGTTTTAGCAGCAGTGTAAATTTTAGTTTGAACAGTTAAGATTAAGGGGGAGTGTTAGAGAGAGTAATCTCCCCGATCATAACTCTCAATGTTTCCTTGTTTGCCATCTATCCTCGTTAATCGTAGTTAGACTTCAGTTATGGTTTGGTTCTCTTCCGTTTAGTTAGAGATACGTTGGATCCTATGTAATCTATTTATTCTTTGTTAATACTGAGAAGGGTAATGAGCCGCTCCAATAGTTTCTCCCATATTTGTATTCACTGCTCTGGAATTTTGTCAAATCGGAGAGCTGGTTGAAGCCGAGGTATAAAATTTTGTGTGAATTTTTTTATTTTTTTGTTTATTGTTTCCCTGTCAAGCAAGTTTACGTTATTTTTCGCAAAAGAATACGAGATGATCCCGGGAAAGAATGCAGCCTAGGGTTTCCATGATAGTGTAGCAGAGGTTGTCTCTTTAAGAGACGACGTAGTTGTTGATCTCTTTGGTTGTGGTCCGTGATGAGTCTACTGAGACATATTTGTTGACAAAAGATCGTGAGCGAGGGCAGATCCCTTCAGAGGTGGAACTGATCCCTTGGAGATCCCGAGAAGAGAAGAAGTCGCGGCCAAGTCTGGCATTGGATCTTCGTTGCTTAGCTACAGGTGGACAAGTACTCATTGTGGTGGAACCAAGGTTTGGGTGGCGCGAACTGCTGTCGACATTCGCAGTAATGATGTTGGGCACCTTCATTTTCTTACAGTTGATTGATAAACTCCACGTATAGATCAATTTGAAAATGATTATGGACAATCACTTATGTTGAAGCCACAGTAGTGTTTGCAGGATACATCCAATTTCAGAAATAAAGTCGGTGTTGTATTTGTCTGTTGTTGTTGGCTATTAAAGTTGCATGCATATGTTTAGTTTCCTCTTTATCCTCGAGCCCATGAATGCACAATTCTACTTTTCTTGATAACGCACTCTTGGTTTCTCCTTGCCACAACGTACCATTGCAGTTCGGATCTTAGAGAGAAGCAATATCTATTTCGGGTATGCAGAAGGAAGGGGCATGGCACCCTGGGCTTGCGTGGCCATATATAAGGTAGCTTTGTTTAATGACGTCGATATTTGATCAGCTGCTCTTGGGTCCAATTGATGTGGAAAGTTGTGAAAATACATGGAAGGAAATGCACTACGTTAAAAAGCTCATTAGGGGCTCTATGGAAATGAAAAAATATTTTAATTTCATAAGAAGCTTGCCTATATATGATATATTGCATGGAACTAAGAGAAAAAATAAAATTTTCAATGGGAAATAGGAATAAATGTGATCCAAGGGGTTTTTGAACTTAAATCCCATAGTGGAGATTATCTCTAGTATGTTGTATGTGGTAAGAAAGTTATCGTTGTTCATTACTTTTTAAAATTAGATAAAAATATTTTGAAGCCTTAACATGTAATTGAGTTGTAAGTGAGAAAATGATGAAGTCATTGAAATTTAATTTGTTGTATAACCAAGAATGCATGATTGGTGAAACGAGATACCTAAGGTTTAACTTCATGGTCAAGTCACGAGGGTTTGTTGAAGAGGTGTGAGTTTTCAGTCAAAGTAAAGTGAAAGTGATTTGAATTGTCAAATTCAAAATTCAAGTGGAATTTAAGTTATGTAAATCATGGAATTGGTGTGTCAATCAAGTTTTCCAAACCAAGGTCATAGGTTTCCTTGTTGGACATTGTACAACCCCAATAAGAAACATACTTTGTAAACATGTAATTGCAAGTGAATAAAGAAGATTGCATGTGTCTTATTGGATGGAGAGTTCCCTCCTACAAGAACAATTTTATGGAGGAATTAAGAAGAATTACGCAAGAAGAAGATGAAGAAGAGAGATGAAGATGTTGACTCCATAACAACATAAGATGACAGTAAAAAGAAGACTAATCAAGATGATGACTCCATGACACAAGCAGATGACAAAAGAAAGACTCTGAAACAGAAACAATAGAAGAGAAAGACGAGGTCATATTGAAGAGGAAAGAGGAAAGGATGGTGAAATATGAAGCAACGAAAGTAGCAAAAGGACCAAAGACTACAGCAAGAAAAGAAGACAAAGAATGAAGAAGGAAGAAAAGCAAGGTAAACAAGTAGTACCATGTGTTAAATAACTTGATATGCATAGAGAATTAGATCCCTAAGAAGTTTGAATATATCCTCTTTGATAATGTAGTTTTGATTATGGAAACAAAGATGATATTGGTCCTATGTTTGTATAAAGAAATATGTTGTACTTGAGTAAATGATGATGTAAGCCATGAAGAGGCATGTTTTATGTACCTGACTCAATATTGATGTAATTCGTGAAGAGGCAAGTGTACTCCCATAATTTGTATGTTGAAGGTTTTTGGTTAGCTAGAAACCACTTGATGTAATGTGTTGTCTGTAGTAAGAAGAAACCACTTGTCATGACAAAGGAGGGTTCATGATAAGCCAAAAATCACTTGTTGTAAAGGTGTAGGGTAATCCACCAAAACCCATGATGTATGGGTAAGCCAAAGCATATTGAAGATGATGATTGATGATGATGCAGGGGGGTAACAAGTACATGTATGAAGAATTGTTCTAAACCATGTACGAGAAAAAACTTCCTAGAAAACCAGCAGATACAGTGACTGATGACCCATGTATTTTGATGGATGGTTATGAGGATAGAAGATGAAGATAAAGAGCACATAAGAAGGAAATGAAAAATAGACCAATTCAAAGGACCAACTAAAGAAATTGAGAATGATGATTGCATATTGAAATCACAAGTATTCATTAAGGGGAGTATGAAGGAATAATTCATACTTGTGAATTATGAATAATATCTAAAATATATAATTTCACAAATGTATTGAAGTAGATCAAGTTTAATGTCTATGTATGAGTGAAAGATGAGGATAAGGAGATAAATTAGGGATGAGTATCTCATGGATTAAGTTGAGAGATTTAAGGAGATACTGTGGAGATGGTTATGGAAATGATGTGATCTAGTTACCTAATTAAGACTTAGTATAAATGGTAACCTATGGTTATATAAAGAGACCATTTGTACAATAGAATGTACACACGAGAATGTTATGATGTAATATAGATTTTCCCCTTTGAGGGTTTCTTGAGTATAATTCCTAGTGTCCCTTGATTCAATATATGTTTGTATGTATTTTTTGTTGTCTATTAAAGACAACATTTGCTTATGCATGAAATAGAAAAATGTGGAAAATAGAGAACAGTAAAATACAATCACACTCTATCCATAAAATAACAAAAATATTTTCTCTGGGAAACCCTTATGGGAGAAAACCTAGCTAGAAGGTGAGGCTTCTCTGATCTATTTTCTCTATTATGGAAATAATGCAAGTACAAAGGAGAAGGCACTCTCTATGGAGTTAGCTGAGACCCGTGGCTTGTTAGGATGCTACAGAACATTAAACTCCTCTATTATGCTCTCTAATTTCCCACTCTCATTTGTTGTGTTATGCTATGGAACAAAATACAATAACACAGAATGGAAACCCTTCTCCTCCTAGCGACACGGTATTTAACATAGCCTGATAGCCATCTAGGGGTAGGGTTTTGACTTCCTCGAAACTCAATTGTGCTAAGGTTTTGGACCTTCTAGAATGTTCTTAGAAAATCCAATATGTGGATAGCCCCACATGTTTACATATTGGAGGTTGACATGGCATCCACTCGCACCATGGTGATCAATACGGTAGGTCAATTTGCAGTAAGTATAACTTTCACATACGAACTCTGATTGAAGTGAGTTTTGCACTGTTGGAAAGGTCTCATTGTATAGAATATGGATGATGGCTATATAGCAAGGTTTGGACCATAAAAAAATGTCATTTGATGCCTCAAAATGGATTCGAAATATTCTAAATGGTTTTTTAGACCCAAATTTCCAAATTTGGACCAGTTGCTAAAATGCCTCTACAAGTTGATTCCTCCAAATTTTTCACCCATAAAGCATTGAGATAGATAAAAAAATCATATTTGATGATCCAATCCTGATCATACATGAAGAATAAGACTTCAATGAAGAATTTACAAATATGAAAGAGATTAATACCAATAATATTCATGAAGTAAGAGAAACACAAAGTTGTCCTAAAGGTAAGAAGATTGATGGACCTAATATGTTCATGCAATGGTTACAAAGAGTAAAGAATGGATGTAGTGAATATGAAGGCCTCTATGCAAGTTCATTAAAGAACTAGATAAAGAATACAATTGTTGAAGATAATGTAGTTAAAGAAGATGAAGTGGTGGCCCTAATGATGTTATTTACAAGAGAAGAAGGGAAACATTATGAGAAGATGCTTATGAATTGTATTGAAGGATATGGTGTTAATGAGAAATACCTTTAGATAAAGGTTTTGAATATAAGGTTACAAATTTAAAGAATAAAATGCCAAAGAAAATCCAAGAAAAGATGTACATGTGGGAATTTATGGTCCATGCATTATTTTTCATATTGACTTTGTTATAGTCATTGAAATAGACAGTGTAACTAGAGAGAGATGGATGATGTATAAGTTGTTATTATGAAGAATATTATTAGCATTGCAGTAGGAGAACAAAGTAATCTTGAAGATATTAGGGACACAAGTAAATCATTTGTTCATAAGGAAGATTTTGCAAATGCAAAGAGAAGTGATGATGTTGAAGCATAGAGGAGGTGAAGTTCTGCAATGAGCTTTGAAGGTGGTGTAAAAGAGGGAGGATGTGGATGCAATGAGTATCATCATATCATACAAATTTGAGGCGTTAACCCTTAATGGGAAAGAGTGATCATCATATCATCATATCATATTATCTCACGACATCCAACACATTTGATCCATTGATCTACATTAGACTAAAACCCTAATTCCTTAATCGGAATTAGAAAACCATGGGATGAAATATCATGTACCACTAAACTTCCAAAGGAGAAAAAGAACCCCTACCAAAGGTGAAAAACCACTCAAACAATTGGCAAATAAACCCCCCCAAAATACTTCTCGAGGGATCCTCCCCCAAGACCCCCAATAAGGCAACCTACAGTCATGCAAAGAATATAACACACACCCAACATTCTCCCATTTGTTGGTTTCTTTGCATACGAGGGGCATAAGATTTCATGATCAACTATCCAGGGTATAAATGCCCATTGATTCTCTACACCAATAGAAATTCTTAGTGCTCACATATTTTGTTAATGAATCTACGTTATTCTGCAAAGTGTCCACCTTAACTAGCAACACCCTCTCTTCAACCATGTCTATGAAAAAATGATATTAAACATCGATATGCTTTGTCTTATAATGATAAGTTCATCAAGAAGATTGCACTCTGACTATCACAACCTATCCTTACAACTTGTTGTACCAACCCAATACCTGAACGTAATCTTTGTAACCTCACTGCTTCCTTGCTTGCATGAGTGGTTGCCACATATTCATTTTTTCTAGTTGAGAGTGCCACTACATACTATATTTTTTTCATCCAATTGATTTATCCTCTAAATAGGTTAAACACATACCCACTTATAGATCTTTTGTGATCCAAATCTCCAACCCGATCTACATCAACAAAGCAATATATATGTCCAAAACTATGTCCAATCCTGGTCTTCCTTGGTAACACAATCCATAACTAGCAGTGCCACACAAATACCTGAAAACCCTCATTATTATTGTACAATGCTCATTTCCTTGTTTTGACATATACATGCTCAAAACCCCCACTGTATGTGTAATGTATGGTCTAGTACATACCATTTCATACATAAAACTCCCAACCACACTAGCATACAAAACATGGGATGTGTCCTCTTCCTCTTTTTGTATCTTGGGACATTGATGTGTAGATAACTTTACACCTACATGAATAGGGACCTTGACCAGTCTACATTCCTACATATTAATCCTCTGCAATATTGACTTGACATGTTTTCTCTGATTCAACCAAAGCTTCTTGTTTTCCTGGTCTATTCTAATTTCCATGCCCAAAATAAAGTTTGCAACACCAATATATTTCATGTCAAATTTAGAGGACGACTGAGTTTTCACATCTTGGATAATTTACTTGTTGTTTCCTATCAACAGCATATCATACACATACAAGACCAGATAAATAAGATCATCACCTGCTAATTTGAAATACACTCAATGATTAGATTTGCTCCTTGTGAAGTCAAGTCCAAATATATAAGTATCAATTTTTTTATACCACATCCTTGGTGATTGCCTTAACCCGTACATCTACGTTTTCATCATGCTTACCATCTCTTTATTTCCCTTCACCGCAAATCCTTATTTTAAATATTCTTGTGCAACTCAAGTTTATAAATTTTATTGTTATGTTTTTGAAAATATTTTTTGTTTTGTAACCTTGATCTATAGACCCTTAAGGTTTTCATTAGATATCTTTGATCTAGTTTTGAATTGTTTAATATTGTTGTTGCAATATTTTTTTGGCCAAGGTGGAATAAAGGGGGATTTTGTCCCAAACTACAAGAGAAAACTTTATGTTTGAACATTTATTTTCTTCGGTATTCCAAATGAAGTTATAATTTAGTGCCCACATAAATAAAAAGTTAAAGTAGACAAAAGAACTTATGATACATACTATTCTAGGATGCAAATTTAACTATTGGGCTAAATAGTTTGATCCGTTCCTTTTTAATTATTGGAAATTTGACATTTTTTACACTAAAAGGTGCTTTCTATAGCCTAGTGTGAGGGAGATGTGTAAATCCTTTTGTGCTCAATATGGAGTTGACACATGATATTTTTAAAAATATAGATATAAAGTAATTGAAAGTAAAAAAATTATATTCTACTGATCCTATTATGACATATATGTGTAATTCCTTTGATGCTTAACAAGGAGTTGACACATGGACCATGGTATTTAAAACAAATATTTCAATATCATCCATAAATAAAATATTTCAATGTTCATAAAGAAATTGAAAGTAAGAGATTTCTTATGTTTGAAATATTTCAATGGTGTGTTCCTTAGTATAAGGGAGATGTGGAATTCTTTCCATGTTCAACATGCAGTTGACACATGGCATATATATATATATATATATATATATTAAGAAACAACGTAAATCCATCTTAACTCCAAATCAATCATGTGATAAGAGAGATCGAATTCCTAGAAGTGAAAACCTTTTTTAGAGTGTAAAACTTGAGGAGAGGCTTGCACTTCTATGGATTTGATTCTTATGGATACATGATAGATCCAAAGTTAAGATGGATATTGGTTAAAAAATTTAATGGTATGTTGATCAATATGAAGGAGATGTGTAATTCCTTCTGTGTTCAACATGGAGTTGAGACATGGAACGCACACACACACACACACACACACACACACACACACACATATGTTCTTATGGTTAAAGAATTTCCATGTTGTGTTGTTGAGTATGAGGGAGATGAGTATCCCATTCCATGATCAACATGGAACTGAAATCTCTCTCTCTCTCTCTCTCTCTCTCTCTCTCACACAC
>SNQJ01S0183090.1:2173-21494 GCA_010110895.2 Picea sitchensis | reverse complement strand
ATCGATATGTTGTTAAAATCGAGTAGAAATTTAAGCACCAGAACAAGCGGGAGTTCGGGTCTGCAAATCCGCAACAACCAAAGTATGACAAAGATGGCCCTAACAAACAGTCTCCCGAAAACCTGTCCAAGACACAAGAAAAGAAGGGTCATGGGAAGACAAAGAAGGACACCGAAAAATGGTGCAATTTCCACAAAACCCCCTAGCACAACACCGATGAATGTCGCTCAAAACAGTCATTGGTGGCTGAGATCAAAGACAAGAAGCAGAACCCTGATTCTGAATCTAATTCTGAAAATACTGGTAAAAGACAGATCATCGATGCAGACCCCACTGCTATTGTCGCGACTACAACAATTCAACGAGAAGAACCAATAGATCCAGAAGAGGGGGAGCACCTTTTTCATTCACATATGTGGGTGAAGGGGACCCCGCTGCATTTTATTGTTGATAGTAGAAGCTAAAAGAATCTCATTTCAGCAGAGATCGTCAAACAGTTGGGATTGTCGACAACACCACACCCACAACCATACAACATCAGGTGGCTTCGCCAAGGATGAGATCTTCATGTCATCCAATAGTGTCGATTTTCATACGACATCCAACCCTTCAAGGATAAGGTATTATGTGATGCTTCCCCACTGGATGTCTGTGATGTTCTCTTGGGACAACCATATATGTGGAGATGCCATGCTATTTATGAGTCTCACCCCGTAGTGTCATTGTTACTTTGGGGGCTCATCTCTATAGAATACCAGAGGTAGTTCCAACTATTGTCCCACCTAAACAGTGACGCAAGGTAGTATCTCATACTAAAAAATTCATCTTCTTCACAATCTGTTCAAAAGGGGAACAAAAGGACACTGCAACTGCTACAGCCTCACCCCAAGCACCTTCTATCCAACAAAAATAGGTCGACAAGGTTGCAGCAAAGCGTAAATATTCCTTATGCACATTGTCCTTTTATGTAGCTCAACTTGTTGAATAGCCTCAGCCTCAACAGGTTCATGACAAACTTCCACAAACTGAGCAATGCGACGTCTCCAGCAAGGGAAACAACTCACCAAGATGCAGATTCAACAAATGTGTTTCCCTCTCCCCCAGGAACTCAACGCAATGGAGACAATTTCTTCCTAAGGAGGGAGGATTGATCTAAGTGGATATTGGTGGCCACCCACCTTTTCCAACTGGCTCAAAACAGTTTTCTGGCAATTTTGGTAATTTACTATTTTTATCATTTTTTAACTTCCGAGGCCATTTTGAGTCCCTAAATGATGTTTTTTGAGAAAACAGGGAGAAACATGGATCGTAGATCATGTTTCTCACCCAAAAGTTGTAGTTCTCGGATAGATCTTTCCAACTAGTTATCGTGTGCCCCAAATGAGGATCGTATGCCAAAGTTAAGCCCCTGGGAAGTTGATGTATCAACTGCCCCCATCGGGGCCCGCAAACCTTTTGGCTTTTCATCTTCCGGGGTTAGGGTTTTGGATTTTCCTTATGTTAAAAAGGCCCTTAGAGCCTCATTGTAATAATCATCTTCTTGCGAATGCGAGTAGCCATCACATCTCTTCTCAGAGATAAGCTGCCACCATTCTAGCGAGTCTTTCGCTCTGTATTTTTATAGTCTCTGTACATTACTTTCATTAATAGAAATCGTGTATTACAGTATATATGTGTTTATGGTTGCATATCTGATATATTTATGTTATATTATTGGATATCCGTGATATTTCTGTGCATTTCTTTATTATATCTCCGCTCTCATTTCGTGTCGAAAATAATTCGGATTCGTGGTATCAGAGCAGGCTGCTCTTGATCATTTTTCAGTGCATGTCCCCGACGAGGTCCGAGTATAGCAAGTTGGGTCTACATCTTGTCTCTCTTGAAGACAATCGCTCTCACACACCCAAGAAACCCTCAATGGTGGAAGAAAATAAAAACAATGGAGCAAATGATCCTATCAGTCTGTTGCTTGAGAAAGATCTCACGCGACAGAGGGATGAAATGATGGAGAATTGTTCCCACATACTTCAACACCTACCGATAGCAACATGCGCATATTCATCAAGCGGCCACTTTGGAGGCACCTCGCCTTTCAAGGTACAAGTTAATTTTGATATTCCTGTATTTGAAGGACAGATAGATGCAGAAGCCCTAGAAAAATGGTTAACTCTGCTAGAAGGTTATTTCTCCGATCACAATTTTTCTGACAAAGAAAAGATCACCTTTGTACTCCTTAAAGCTCTCCCTCATGTCAAACATTGGTGGGAAACTTACTAGGAGAAAAGTTCCACATAGGAGTTTGGAATATATGGGGCCGATCCCACTTGGGATTTTTTGGTGGATGCGGTAAAGGAATAGTATTACCTTGTTGGCAACTATGAGGACCAATACATGAGATGGACCACACTGTGGCAAGAGAGGGGCCAAGCGGTTCCAGAGTTCACCAATACCTTCCATACCTTGTGCACCAAGATGGGTATCAAAGACTATGAACGACATTTGGTTCTGAAATGTCATGGGGCTCTACACATATACATCCAAACTGAAATGGATTTTATGGACATCTCATCACTCGATGTTTCCTATGGATATGCTGTTAAAATCGAGAAGAAATTTAATCACCAGAAAAAACGGGAGTTCGGGTCTGCAAATCCGCAACAACCAAAGTATGACAAAGATGGCCCTAACAAACAGTCTCCTGAAAACCAGTCCAAGACATAGGAAAAGAAGGGTCACAGGAAGACAAAGAAGGACACTGAGAAATGGTGCGATTTCCAAAAAATCCCCTGGCACAACACTGATGAATGTCGCTCAAAACAGTCATTGGTGGCCGAGATCAAAGACAAGGAGTTGAACCCTGATTCAGAATCTGATTTTGAAAATACTTGTAAAAGACAGATCATCGACACAGACCCCACTGCTATTGTTGCGACCGCAACAATTCAACCAGAATAACGAATAGATCCAGAAGAGGGGGAGCGCCTTTTTCATTCACAGATGTGGGTGAAGGGGATCCCACTGCATTTTATTGTTGATAGCGGAAGCCAGAAGAACCTCATCTCAATAGAGATCGTCAAACAGTTGGGATTGTCGACAACACCACACCCGCAACCATACAACATCGGGTGGCTTTACCAAGGATGAGATATTTGTGTCATCCAACAGTGTTGATTGTCATATGGCATCCAACCCTTCAAGGATAAGGTATTATGTGATGTTTCCCCACTGGATGTCTGTGATGTTCTCTTGGGACAACCGTATATGTGGAGACGCCATTTTGTTTATGAGTCTCGACCCCGTAGTGTCATTTTTACTTTGGGGGGTCATCTCTATAAAATACCATACATAGTTCCAACTATTGTCCCACCTAAACAGTGCCGCAAGGTAGTATCTCATACTAAAAAATTCATCTTCTTCACAATCTGTTCAAAAGGGGAACAGAAGGACACTGCAACTGCTATAGCCTTGCCCTAAGCACCTTCTATCCAACAGAAGCAGGTTGACAAAGTTGTAGCAAAGCACAAATATTCCTTATGCACACCGTCCTCTCATGTAGCTCGACTTGTTGAACAACCTTAGCCTCAACAGGTTCGTGACAGACTTCCACAAACTGAGCAGCGCGACGTCTCCAACAAGGGAAGTAGCTCACCAAGATGCAGCTTCAATAAACGCTTTTCCCTCTCCCCTAGGAACTCAATGCAATGGAGACCATTGATTCCTAAGGAGGGAGGATTGATCTAGGTGGATATTGGTGGCCACCCACGTTTTCCAACTAGCTCAAAACAATTTTCTGGCAATTTTGGTAATTTACTATTTTTAGCATTTTTTAACTTCTGAGGGCATTTTGAGTCTCTAAACGATGTTTTTTTTAGAAAACGGGGAGAAACATAGATTATAGATTACTATTTCTCACCCAAAAGTTGTATTTCTCGGATAGATATTTCCAACTAGCTATCGTACGCCCCAAATGGAGATCATATGCCAAAGTTACGCCCCTGGGAAGTTAACGTATCAACTACCCCCATTGGGGCCCGCAAGCCTTTTGGCTTTTCATCTTTCGGGGTCAAGGTTTTGTATTTTCCTTATGTTAAAAAGGCCCTTAGAGCCTCATTTTAATAATCATCTTCTTGCGAATGTGAGTAGCCATCACATCTCTTCTCAGAGATATGCTGCCACCATTCTAGCGAGCCTTTCACTATGTATTTTTACGGTCTCTGTACATTTCTTTCATTAATAGAAATTGTGTATTACTGTATATATGTGTTTTTGATTGCATATATGATATATTTATGTTATATTATTGGATATATGTGATATTTTTGTGCATTTCTTTATTATATCTCCACTCTCATTTCGTTCCGAAAATAATCCGAATCAGTGGTATCAGAGTAGGTTGCTCTTGAACGTTTTTCAGTGCATGTCCCCAACGAGGTCTGAGTATAGCAAGTTGGGTATCGAGATTGTCTCTATTGAATAAAATCGCTCTCACACACCCAAGAAACCCTCAATGGCGGAAGAAAATAAAAACGACGGAGCAGACGATCCTATCAGTCTGTTGCTTGAGCAAACTCTCACACGACAGAGGGACGAAATGATGAAGAATTTTTCCCACATACTTCAACGCCCGTCAATAGTAACAGGTGCATCTTCATCAAGCAACCACTTTGGAGGCACCTCGCTTTTCAAGGTACAAGTTAATTTTGATATTCCTGTATTTAAAGGACAGATAGATGCAGAAGCCCTAGAAAAATGGTTAACTCTGCTAGAAGGTTATTTCTCTGTTCACAATTTTTCCAACAAAGAAAAGATCACCTTCGCACTGCTTAAAGATCTCCCTTATGTCAAACATTGGTGGGAAACTTACTGGGAGCAAAGTTCCACAGAGGAGTCTGGAATATATGGGGTCGATCCCACTTGGGATTTTTTTGTGGATGCGGTAAAGGAACAATATTACCTTGTTGGCAATACATGAGATGGACCACACTGTGGCAAGAGAGGGGCCAAGCGGTTCCAGAGTTCACCAATACCTTCCATACCTTGCACACCAAGATGGGTATCAAAGACTCTGAATGAAATTTGGTTCTGAAATGTCGTGGGGCTCTACACAAATACATCCAAACTGAAATGGATTTTTTGGACATCTCATCACTCAATGTTGCCTATCGATATGTTGTTAAAATCGAGTAGAAACTTAAGCACCAGAACAAACGGGAGTTTGGGTCTGCAAATCCCCAACAACCAAAGTATGAAAAAGATGGCCCTAACAAACAGTCTCCCAAAAACCAGTCCAAGACACAGGAAAAGAAGGGTCATGGGAAGACAAAGAAGGACACCGAAAAATGGTGCAATTTCCACAAAATCCCCTGGCACAACACCGATGAATGTCGCTCAAAACAGTCATTGGTGGCTGAGATCAAAGACAAGGAGCAGAACCCTGATTCAGAATCTAATTATGAAAATACTGGTAAAAGACAGATCATCGATGTAGACCCCACTGCTATTGTCGCGACTGCAACAATTCAACGAGAAGAACCAATAGATCCAGAAGAGGGGGAGAACCTTTTTCATTCACATATGTGGGTGAAGGGGACCCCGCTGCATTTTATTGTTGATAGCAGAAGCTAAAAGAACCTCATTTCAGCAGAGATCGTCAAACAGTTGGGATTGTCGAAAACACCACACCCACAACCATACAACATCGGGTGGCTTCGCCAAGGACGAGATCTTCATGTCATCCAACAGTGTTGATTGTCATACGACATCCAACCCTTCAAGGATAAGGTATTATGTGATGTTTCCCCACTGGATGTCTGTGATGTTCTCTTGGGACAACCATATATGTGGAGATGCCATGCTATTTATGAGTCTCGCCCCGTAGTGTCATTGTTACTTTGGGGGCTCATCTCTATCTCTGTTGTTGTTGTCAATGCCTGCGTTGTCTTCTCCTTAATGGTTTCTACTACCTGATCGAGCACTTTGTCACCCATTAGTCCTACGCATTCTACTTGGGTCCGCGCCATCTATTCTCTATCCGCTTCTACTTGTGTGAGTACTTCTGCTACCCGTTCCTATAACGGTTCTATTTGAGCCTGCCGCTCATGTTTCTATGTCTATGCAGTGATGAGTTCTGCATGCATCTTATTCAAATCTTTCATCCCCTTTACGCATTCTGAGATTGGTATGATCTTTTGCTTCTGCTTGATTTCTTAGATCACTGCATTGATCCTTTCCTCTTCCTTGTCCCAACGTTGAACCTGTGGATCCTCCTCCATTCTTGTCCAAAGTTGCGATGCTTTGTCGAGCAAGTGAGCTGCTGTGCTAACCTGTTTCTCCATCTCCTGTATTTTCACTGTTGTTGCTTGCCTCCTTTGCTCCTTTACTACTGGTGGAGTCATTGGTGTTAGTTGTTCTTGGAGATCCCCGATCTCCTTCTGGTATTGTGCAATTGCCTGCGCAATCTGGTCGATCTTTTCTGTGGCTGGGAGTTCATTTCCCTCCGTGGTGTTTAGAAGTTTCCCAAAAATTTCTCCCATTCTACGTTCCAATTCATTCATGTATTCCATCTCCTTCTTAGTTTCGGATTTGGCATGCTCATACTCTTTTTCTAGTGCTTCCCACTGCTTTGTCTCTTTCTGTAGATCGACTAAGTTCTTATATACCCGAGACTGCATCTCGTGGTTGACGCTAACCTGTAATTTGTGCAGTTCCCTTGAAGACATCCATGTCAATACCAATTGAATGTGGTCCAAATCCTTCAGTGGTGTCTATCCCACTATTTCATCCATTCGCAACATGCTCGGTTTTATGTGGACCGTTCCGTTTGCGTGTGGCATTGGGAGGGTTGGGTCTCGTTCTTCAATCTCCACTCTTTCATTGGTTTTTTTTGTTGACTGATCTATGCCTCTACTGCTACTTGATCTCTGGGCTTCTCTGAGTATCTTGAGGAGCTATCTTATTTCTACCAACTCTTTTTGTAGATTATCCCTGTGATGTGTTGCATGGTTGAAGTCTTCCACCAGACAATCTTGGACCATTCTAGAGATCATTTATCCATCGTCCTCCATGATCGTCAGGTCTAGTGATGATTGTTGTTCCTTTGATTTCTTTTGTGTGCCTTCGGCCTATTCAATTGGTCTCTTATTTCCCCCGGGCTCCTGTGCGATGGGGTTTGGGGCGGTCTCCTATATTCCCTTAGCTTGTTTTGGTTGTTTGTTGGTCTCTTTATTCCCCTTCTAGGTTCCTGTCTGCTTCGACCCTTTGCTTGTTGGAGTTGGTTTTTTTTGGCCCGTCCTTGGTTTCTTGGGCACTGCTTTTTGCGGAGGCTGTGTTTGCACCTACGTTGCCTCTCCTTCTACGGGTCCTTCCGGTACTTCCTAGAGAATGGATCAGATCTTCCATTCAACACGACATTCATTGATGACCATGTCTATATCACCTTCTGTAATGCAGTAGCACATCAATAACCATTGTTTATCAGGATCCTGCCTTGGTTGTATGCACATGGCCTACCGTGTTCCCAGAAGTTAGCGATGTTCCCATATCGCGTGACAACTTTTGGTGTTATTCTCCATGACTGGTTAATACCTTCTTTCATATCCCGTAGGTATGCTTTAAAGATGATTCCATTGTCCCTCTTCTGTCTGGTCTGTGGCCCCGATCTCAGTACTCGATATCTCTCTCCCTCATGCTATGTTCTCGTAGCAAAAACTACATATTCTGGTTCCCACCATCCCATGAAGGCTATAAGGGTTATCAGCCATGAGTAATGAAATTTTGTGCCAAGTTCCTACCAAGTTCCTACGCATCCCTGCAGTCCACTTGGAATAAGTTTAAAAGATAAGGCGATCATCTACGAAGGTGCCTTCTGTGCACTGAGCTGCAACTGTGATGACTCTTGCTGGTACTTCGTCTTTGTAGCATTTTCTTAGCAATTTACAGGCTAAGATCTTTGTGCCCAATTGTGGTGTTGGGTCGTTGATCCATTTGATTATAATACCTCTTGTCCCCCTCGTTATGTCATATTTCTTCTTCATTTCCTGTGCTAACGCTTTTTCCTTGGATTTATCATCCGGCATCAACGCGAGATACATACCCCGGTTGGGTAGTCTTGTTATCTGCGCGATAAGGTCCACTGTTATGGGGACGGGTCTGTCCAGCCATATATCCCCTCCATGCGTAACTGCTAACATCTACTTGACACATGTTGTTGTGTACTAGCCTCTGCCAAAGTGTGGGAGTTGTAGCAGTCCTAAAATGTCAGTTCGGTCTAGTCTAACTACCCACTGATGGAACTGGTTGATTGTTTCTCCAAGTTCGTTGACCACTATGTTCTGCATAAGCACTCTGGGTGCAAGTTCTGGGTATAGTGTCGTCTAAGACATCATGGTCAGAATACTTGAGCTTCCCAACGTGACCCAGTAACTGCGGATCTACCTGTACTCCCTCTGGTATGTGTGGTAGCACAATTTATGCTACCGCTTTCTTACGAGGTGAGATCGGTATTAGAATTATGTCTTCCTACTGTGGTGGTTGGTACAAAGTTCCAGCAATTCCCGTTTTCTTCCCTGTAAGCCATTATGGCCAAGACGAGGTAGTTCCTATGGTCTCTTCTATCTTTTGACCAAGGATGGGTACCTGCGACTCATCAGATTTCCCTTATGATCCTTGATTCTGTGTCGTGTCGTTACCTTCCGTGGCTAGTTTGGTGCTTTCTGGTTGCACTTCCTGTTGAAGTTTTGCTTCTTCATTCGAAGGTTCCTGCGGTTCTGCTTGTGTATCCTCTTTCAGTTCCTCTGCTTGTGGCTGATGAATATCTTCCAGTATCGGTGTAGGGCTCACCGGTGGTATTTATGGGGATGGGATCTCATCGATATCGATGATCTCTGGTTGTTGCTGGTCGTTTTATTTTAACTGTCTTCGTGACCTAGTTTGAACTTTGGTCGGCCTGGCGATCGAGCCTGGTTCAGCTGACTTCGGTGGTGACATAGTGGTGAGTGTAGAGTGTCTACTGTCTGTAGAGGATTTTGATCTCACTCCGTTCGTTCGAGTTGTTGCTTCTCTCTCTCTGTTCTTCTTTCGTGAATAGACAATTTTCTTTTGTGCTCGCATGTTGTATGGGCTTGTCCTGAAGCTTATCGAAGAAGCTTCCTCCATGATGCGATTGATGCACCATAATTGTGGATTCAATGCATGTGAGGCAATTTCGTACTTGCCATTATGCTTCTCTGGCCATTTCCAGTTGGCGTGTTTAATGTGATGTTACATCAGTCCTTGTC
Organism: Picea sitchensis; assembly: GCA_010110895.2. Taxonomy (NCBI): domain Eukaryota; kingdom Viridiplantae; phylum Streptophyta; class Pinopsida; order Pinales; family Pinaceae; genus Picea; species Picea sitchensis. The sequence continues at coordinate 12,216 of SNQJ01S0183090.1, read as the reverse complement.
GTGCCTTAGTTTCACTTTGTGTTGTCCTATCGTCCTGCTTTTGCCAACTTTCCATTTCCCACTCATTTTTCTTAGGCATGTGGTCGTTACTCTTTCCTTTACTGCATTCGTGTTTCAAGCGTCCTGTGGATTTTTCATGGCTTTTTGGTTTTTATTTATTTATTATTTAATTTTTTTACTACGCAATGGGTGGTTGACTGACCTTGTACAACTTCAGTCGACTCCCGTTGATCATTCCTAGGAGGTCTGCGCCTGATAGATCTCTTAACTGTACAACTCCACCATTTGTTACAGATTTGAACTCGTATGGTCCTAACCAATGCATTCTCAGCTTTCTTGGGTGTTGAAACAATTTGTTTTCGTAGAGCAATACTAGATCTCCTTCCTTGAAAGTCTTCTTCTTAATGTGTAGATCATGCCATGCTTTGTCTCTGGCCTTCTGCACTTGTTGATGGAATCTTGCCAGGATTCGTTCTTCCTCCATTGCTAACAACTGATGCAACCTTTCCTGTATCACGTTGCGTTCTCTCATTTGTGTGAAAGAGGCTACGCGTAAGCTAGGTATTAAAAATTCCAATGGTACTATCGCTTCTTGGTCGTAGACGAGTTTGAATGGTGTGTGCCCTATCAACTTATTACATGTCGTCCTATATGCCCATAATACTGCTGGTACTTTGAGGTCTCATTCGTCTCTGTTGACGTTACAGAGCTTTGTCAATGCATTCTCTAGAACTTTGTTGAAGGATTCTACTGTGGCATTCTCTTGTGGGTGATACGGTGTGCTTTTTTGGTGGTGAACTTCAAATTCTTCGAGCATTGCGTGGATGGTACTATTTATGAAATGCGTGCATTGATCACTCATCACAACTCTTGGGCACCCAAACCTAGTAATTACTTGTTCGAATAAAAAGTGTGCAGTGGTCTCTGCACTACAGTCCTTTACTGGTGCGGCTTCCGCCCATCTTGTTAGGTATTCCGTCGCGGTGATGATGTATCTTGCCCCTGTTCTTTTGGTTGGTGGGTTAATAGGTCCCACAAAGTCTATTGCCGATTTATCAAATGCCTGTAGTGTCACTTGAAGTTGTAATGACATCTCATCCCTTATGTTGGGTTTGCCTACCCTTTGACAGACATCGCATCCCTGACAGTATTATTTTGAGTCCCTATGGATCATTGGCCATCATAGTCCTGCATGGAGTGCCTTATGCATGGTATATTTTCTTGCATAATGTCCTCCTGCCAATCCCTCGTGGTCTCCTAATAAAATCCTTGGTCGTTCATGCTCAAGCACGTACCTTTGTAAAATGATATATGTGCCAATTTTATATAGATGTCTTGTGATTAGTTCATAGTCGGTTGCACGAACTACCAGGTTCTTCTTCTGCGCAGTGATATTCTCTTGTGGTGCGGTACTTGTGCTCAAGTACTGGATGATCTCTGCGAAGAAGTCATCAGAAATTTGTACCGAGAATAGTTGTACATCCGTAAAGTTGTCTTCTAAGCTTGTGTGTTCTTCTCCATTTGTGACTCGTGATAGGTGGTCAGGGCCAACATTTAGTTTTCCTAGTTTGACAATTACTTCGAAGTCAAATTCCTGAAATAAGAGTAACCATCGACATATTCTCCCCCTCAACACTGGCTTATTGACTAGGTAATTTAGGGATGAGTGATTTGTAAACATCTTAAAATTTTTTCCCAATAAGTAGTGTCTGAACTATTGAAGTGCGTAAACCATAACTAGGCCTTTTCTTTCTGTTGTGTTATAGTTTTGTTCTGAGTCAGATAGTTTTCTTCTTGCAAATGCTATCGGGTGAACTAAGTATCCTGCTCTTGGCTATGCTAAGATAGCTCCTAGTGCTATCGTTGATGCATCTACATGCATATGGAATGCCTTTCCCCAGTCCATAAATACTAATATCAGTGTAGTGACCATCTTTTCCTTGAGGGTATCCAGATCGTGTTGACACTCGTCGTTCCATTGGTACTTTGTATCCTTCCTTGGAAGTTTTTCCATTGGTTTTGTGATCTACGGATATCCTTTGATAAATTTTCGATAGTATCCTATGTGTCCTAACGTCGCTCGTAGGTGACAGACTGTTTTCGGTGCTGGTGAATTAACAATGACGAAGACCTTTGCCGGATCAACCAATAGCCCTTGTTTTCATACTATATGGCCCAATATTATCCCAAACGGTGTTCCAAACATGCATTTATTTATGTTCAGTGATATCTGACACTGTCTGCATCGCTCTAGCATCAAGCATAAGACTTCTGCATGGTTTTTCAACAAACTATAGATTGTCCATTCGTCCAGATATACTTCAAGAAACTGGTGGATCAATTCTTTAAATGCTGCGATAACCACTCTGGAGAATATTGATGGTGCATTCTTCAGTCCAAAGGGAATGACTGTATATTGGTAAGATCCCCATTCTGTTGCGAATGTGGTATTGTATCTATCCTCCTATGTTATCTTAATCTGATGGTAACCTGAGAATCCATCGGTGAATGAGTATGCTTCATGTCCCTCCACATTCTCTAGCACTTCATCCGTGAATGGTGTAGGGAATGGGTCGTGTAGGCATGCATCGTTCAACTTCCTCAAGTCGATGCATATCCTAATCCCTCTTCCTTGTTTCTTGTCATGTACGACCATCAGGCTTATCCATTCCAATTCCTCGACTGGTTCGATTATGCCGGCTTCGAGCATTCGGTCAATCTCCTCTTTAACTTTTTGTATATATATAGGGTTCAGTCTATATGGTCGTTGTCTGATCGATCTCGCTTCGGGTCTAAGAGGTATTTTCATTTCTCCCAGTTCGCCTGCTATACCTTTCATCTCTGTAAATGTTGTAGGAAATAAGTCGTTGTATTCGCGCACCAATTATGTAATGATTTCTACTATTGGGTCATCCCAGGAGTCTCAAATGCTGGCCATTTTGGGATGTTCCAATGTACCGATGTTAAATTTATTTACCTTGATTGGCACGGAAATAACTTCAGATTCTATTTGTGGTCCCTTCACGTCTCTGTCGCCTTCTACTTCTGCAATCTGAATGTTGCGTGGGTTCTCTTCGTCCGATATGTCCTCCTGTACCTGGTAACATGATAGTAGTTCCTTGACTGTCTATTTATTTCGCTGCTTCTCTTCGGTAATAAGTTCTACTTCTGGATCCTCAATGAATATGACTCCTCTGATTCGTTTCAAATCTACGTCTATGTTGGGGTTCTCATGCTCGAATGAGAAAGTGGTGGTAAAGTTTTATTGCAATGTCGCCCATGTTGTAGTTCCTTTGTGCAGTTCCTCATCTGTATACCAGTTCGCTGGTATGCCTTATAATGTATGAATAAAGTGGTGAAGGCATTCCTCTCGTGGTGTCAATTTCCACAACATTTTGCACTCCATCAAGTGTTTCGCTGGTGTCCCTAATCCTTCGTATTTATGTTGTTTGTTGTTATTCTGTGCTATGCATAACCTTATGCGCAATAGCCTCTTACATTGGTACCATTTTGTGATGGTCTCCTTGTGTGCGCCCCACCATCTGGTGGGTGTGGCCTTGAGTACTAAGTCCAGTGCTAGTAGCCTCTAGTTATCTAATACTTCATCTTCATATTGTGTCAAGAATGTTTCCAAATCATTAAGTCCATGGAAACTGGGTGGTTCTACGATTTCTATGCCAATCCATCGTACTGCGTGGTCTATTCTTACACATCTTATCGTGGATACTTCATGTAGTCTCTACTACCAGTTTTCTAACCCAGTGTTTGAATCCATAGCACATGAAGTAATACCGCGCCAACTGAGTACCCCATCTGCAGTTGGGTTTACATAATCCTCCTCGCGCGCAGTTTTTTTGTATAACTGGTCAATTTCCTTTAAGTTTAGGAAAGTGGGTTCTACGAACCTTTCCCCTTCTGATGGATCTAGTGGTGCTATAACCATGTAATCTCCGGATTGAAATGTCATTTTTCTTGTCTTCAAATTAATTATGGTCTGGTTGTCAAATGCCCAGTCCAAACCGAGTAGTGTCGGGTATGGTGTTCTTCCATCTACTATTTCAATGACTTCAAAATATTCTTTGGTGCGCACACCATCGAGATCTACCGTTACTCCCTTCAGCCTCCCGATTGGTATGACTTTGTGTTGGTTCGCTAGTTTTAATTGGAAATTTGAATAACCCAAGGTTGGTTCTCCCATGCATTGCCAAGTTTTCTTAGGTAGTACATTTACTTTGGATCCTATGTCCAGTATAATATCTCCCATATTGAAATCCCCAATGTTGGCATCAATCTGAATTCCCTACTTGTTCTTCTCCTTGTGTGTAGATGATTGACAATCTTTGGTTCTTGATTTTGTTATGTCTCATTGCTACATTTCTCTAAGATGTTTTGCAATATTTTCACAAATGAAGGATCACTTAATATTTTGATGCATGACTACAAAAAGTCTTTGATAGTACTTACTTATCCCTTGAGTGACATTCCTTTGGTATGATCCAATGATGGCGGCATTTCGTATTCTGGGGCTTCGTGGGCTGGTTGCATAGTGGAATTTGGCGTTGTGTCCTTCTTCTAAAATTCATGTATGGCTTCCTTAAAAGTCTCTTTTTCTTTGGGCGCATCTAACTGCTTCCTTGGTTCGATGTTTTTCCGTAGCCACTAGTTTTGTGTAGGTTCTTGTCAGGCTGTGTCGTTTCCTGTCTTCGTTCCTCCACGAGTGACTATGTTGATATTTCATCCATCCTCTCTTGCTTTGACTGAAATTCATTGAACATTCTGGTTGTTCTGGTTCCTTTTTCATGGATCTTTACAAACAGTGTCAGACATTCCTCTGTCTCATGATCCGATGCACGACAATACATACAAGTTGTTGGTGGAAGTGGGCATTCCCTTGCATAATGTCTTGGTTGCTAACAATTGTCACATGTCACTGGTCCTCTACCACGTTCGAAGCCTCCTCTGGCTTGTCCTCCTCCTCGATAGCCTGCTATGTCCCCTCTTGACGCGTTATATGGTGGTGCCTGGTTGTACTGCACGATATTATATTGGGGTTGTGTCGGGTTGTACTGTGGCTGTGTATTGTTGTATGGTTGGTGCGTAGTGTTGTACTGTTGTTGTGCAGTATTGTATGGAGCTGGGGCTTGATTGAACTGTGGTGTTGCTTTCCTAGTCATCATTTCGGCCTGTACCCTATAGGCATCTGATGTTCTCTCCCGCATCATCTCCATAGTTTTGAAATCTTTTTCGTCGTGGCCTACGGACTTACAAAAAGTGCAATAAGAATTCTTGGGAACTGTTTAGTACTTCTGCATCATCGTGCAGTGATAAGGGTCATGACCCAGTTTCTTTCATATTTCACACCATAATCCTCCCTGTGGGAGTGGGTTTGGCATGCCTGTTGCCATAGTGTGTGAATGTTGGGCATTCATTCTTGTGGTTTCCTTTTGTCCTGCATGTGGTGCACCAAACAACTTCTCATTTGTCCTTGTTCTTGTTCTGATTCAACTAAAATGTGAGGTTTTTCAAATCCTCCTTCAATTATTCAATGGTCGAGTCCATCTGCTGGTACTGGTTCTCTTCCAGTTGCAAGACTGCCTATATCACCTCGGCCTGTGTCTGAAACTTTTGTTATCATAAGGAGTATTTTAGGTGTGGGAGTAGTGAGTTGAAAAACAGATGTCAGTGTTGCATCTCGGTCATAAAGTATTTTAACTTTCCCTTCAATCGCTTAAATATTTGGTCAATCTCCCATACAGACTCTCCTGGTTTCTATCGGATCTCAATCATTTCATTCATGTACTATCCCTCTGAGTTCAGCTTCTGGAACTCATTAATCAGTACCTTCTTGATGTCTACCAGTGTCCCCATCATCCCAGTAGTACTTTTTGTGTCTAGACTCATGTACTTGTCTAGTGTGCGGTCTCTTAGCGTGATCTCTAGCCATGCAAGTTTGGTATCTTCATTCGTGATCTTTTTTGCCTCCCAGATCTTCGCACAAATGAACAAATGCTTCTTCGGGTCTTCTGTTGCTTCTCCTCAGAATTCTGGTAATCTAATCGTGGCGTCATGTCCTGCCATTCTAAATATTGAATTGCTACCTCCGCCGCGCGGTGTAGATACTTGACTAGTACTACCAGAATTGGCTCCTCCAGTTGTTTCTCCTGTGGTAGATGTGCTTCTCGCTATCGGACTTCCTCCGAACTTCAGTTGTCTAAACGGTGATGTTCTCTTTGGTGTATTAGTCACACATGGGTTTATGGGTTCCACACTAACATTAATATGGAAAGGATGGCTATCTCCTCCTCCTATTCTTGGGCCTCTTGTTTCCCTCTCATAGCTTGCATGCAGGATTTCCTCAATTTGCTCTAAATCCTGGAGATCCTCTACCTCTTATTCATCGCTTGCCAAGCCCTCCCTTATGGATATGGCTCTTTTCTTGGTATTCACCATATATTGGTAGGGTACTATGCTACGCATCATTCCAGGTGACGCCAAGATCCACTTAAGTTGGTCGTCATCCATCAAGATCAGGTCCAAGAGTTCCTCCTCCTTCTTTCATTTATCGTCTCCTTCAGCCATTTATCCTTCCCTTTGTCAGTGCTTCCCCTCTTCCCCCATGCACGCAGAGAAGTTTAGCTGTATACTTCCATCGTCATTACACCTTTGTTATATAACAGTATTTTAATTGAAGTATACAGTGATCGAATGTACCTTTCACGAGGTCCACGTAGAAATTTCTGCTCTGTCACGCTGTATGACTTCGCTGTGTCAACTGCAAATTCTGTGATGAAGCCTGCCACAATACTATCAAGCCAAAAGTCGACTGCGCAGGTGAATTTTTTGTTCACCTGTTGTAACTGGCCAATCTGTATTGGGGTCCAATCTAGTTGTCAGATACAGTTTGTCGCATGGTTATCTTTCAACCTTAGTATCCACTCCTGCAATAGGTGAGGAAAATCACAGAAAAAGACTTCGTGTAAATTTGTAAACATGTATTTATCCAGATATTTGGGAGGCATCATGCTAGGGTTTCTATTATATTTCTGGGCAAACTATAGCTCTTTATTTCTCAACCAGCCTTCGATTTCCTCTTTCGTGGGGTTCCACGGTCTCAACATTCCCTTCTAGTGACTCAACGATATTCTAGTTTCTCTCATTTTTTTCCACATGTGTTCTATCTCATCTACTCAGTCCTTTCTTATTCCTCTTATGATGATAACATAACCATTTGTTGGTTTTAACCTACCGAACATCTCTGCACTACTGACCCGAGGTTCAAATCTTTCAGAGTACCAACAAAGCCTAAAACTATTGGCCCTTCTAGTGAACCAGAAGGCAACACAAAACACAAAATGCACTGCACAGTCTCACTTGAGATATATTTTATGGGTGGATGTAAGAATCAGGTGTTTACAGCCTAGGATTGAGTAGGAGATAGAGGGTCTACGTTCTGAGTTATTACTTATGATTTGTATTACAAATTACTGTAATCTGACCTTCGGGATTTAATAACACAAAAACAATGAACTAAACAGTATAATAACTCATTCATTCATCGCATTCAACATTTAACTAACAAAAGTAAACAAAGATATGCATGCATTCATCACATTACACAGGTATTACCGTGGTTCACCCCCTCCCAGGGCTACGTCCACAAAGATTTGGCTCTTGGATCTCTTATTATGGTAGCTCTGCAGTTCTCGCGCCTTGCGCTTACAATTCTCCTTAGATCAGTAAGATCTCTTTGAAGCGAACTAGATCACACTAGGCTCCTCAGCCTGCGATCTGATCCTCAAGGTATACCTCCCGCTTAGATCACTCGTTACAAGTAGTTCTCTTATCAAAACATTACATAAAATGAGTTCAACTCTGCAACAGTAGTAAAGCTCAACCTTCGTAAAAACTCTGAACCTCTCTTTGATACCTGCTTGCCTATATTTATATCTATCGGGCTCTTTAGCTGTCTACAAAAAAAATCTTACCCAAAACCCTAAATCTATTGTCGTTAGGTATTCCTTCCAGCTGTCAGCTCCTTCTTGCATGAACGCGTGTTGTGCTTCTTTCCAGTTGTCCCTTTCCTCCTGCATGCTTTCTTTCCCACGATTTCTCTTCCAGTTGTCATTCTTCTTCGTGCACACTTTCTTTCCCATTTCGGCCTACTGCCAACAATCTATTTGGTCTGAAAAAGGGTTAAACTTAAACCAAATAGATGACCTTTCAAATACCATAATCGAGTGTGAAAGAGACAATTTCACTCGACAATCTTTTCACTTTTTAAAAGAGTCAGAAAAGAGCTTAACCAAGACTCGAGGATTTTTTTCTAAGCAACATATCATGGGGGAGGCCAAGGCTCCCGTGCAGAACTTCTGTTGAAAGTCAGAAACTCACAGATAGATGACACGAGCTTGGGAAAACCCAAACCTTTCCAGGTCGAGGAGGATAAAATACTTGAAAAGGTTACCTTATCTACAATATATCGAAGAATTTCCCTTATCCAGAAGGGTGTAGAAAAAGGAAGGTGAGGCTCTACAAGATCTTCCCAATCAAAGGAAACCATCCTAGGACTTTGAGTGAGAGTACTCGGAGAGAGTGGAAAACTCCCTTATTAAGAAGATACAAGACTAGAAATTCTAAGGACATGGTCGAAAGATGCATCAACCCCCAAAATAGGAGTGGGATTTGATGAATATTGCATCGGAAATGCCACTTCCTTAGACTTTTCACTCTCCAAGAGAAGAGTGGGATCGACAGAAGATTGCATCGGCATGAACACTTCTTCAACCATTGGTTGAATAGGATGTGAGACAACAAGGTCAAGAGAGGCATCACCCCCAAAAATAGAAGTGGTGTTGGTCGAATATTGCATCAACATGATCATTGTATCAACCAAAGAAGGACTAGAATGTTGGGAAACCAAAGACGACTCAGAACCCGAAGGGCCCCCAGGAAAGGACCACGCTTCTTGTCCCACAGCAGTAGGAGGGAACAAATGAGTAAGGCGGTCTCCTTTACAAAGTCTACAAAGGAACTTGGGATCACATATTATACATTGAAGATTCTCAATCGTATGAATTCCCACAACATGAGTTGCAATAGCTGGTGACATGCTCCCAACATGACTTGCAGAGGTTAGTAGTAGATCTTCAACATGACTTGCAGAGGTTGTTGATGAATGCCCAACATGAATAGTAGAGGTTGGTGATGAACCTTCAACATCAATAATAGAGGTTGATGATGAACCCCCAACATGACTAGTAGATGTTGGTGATGAATCCCCAACATGACTAGCAAAGGTTGGTGATGTATCCCCAACATGACTAGCAGATGTTGGTGATGTGATCCGGATTATTTTCGGCACGAAATGAGATCGGAGATATAATAAACAAATGCACAGAGATATCACATATATTCAATAATATAACAGAAATGTATCNAATCGAAGAAATGTACAGAGACTGTAAAAATACAGAGTGAAAGACTCGCTAGAATGGTGGCAGCTTATCTCTGAGAAGAGATGTGATGGCTACTCGCATTCGCAAGAAGATGATTACAATGAGGCTCTGAAGACATTTTTACAATAAGCAGGAATGCCAAAAACCCTAGACATCCAAAAACCTAACCCTGGAAGATGAAGCACCAAAAGTCATGTGGTCCTCGTTTGGGTAAGTGAGTACATCAACTTCCCGGGGTCGTAACTTTTGCATACGATCTTCGTTTTCGGCGTGTGATAGATCGTTGGAAAGGTATCGTCAAGGAGATTCATTTTGGGGGCTCAATAATGCCTTCGGCTATAATTGAGAACCTCTATCTCTAAAAACCTTCATTTGGGCCCTCAATATGGCCCCGGAAGTTAAAACCTGCTAAAAATAGTAAATTGCCAAAATTGCCAGAAAGGCATTTTGAGCCATTTGGAAAAGGTGGGTGGCCACCGATATCCACCTGGATCAATCCTCCCTCCTTAGGAAGCAATGGTATCCATTGCGTTGAGTTCTCGGGGGAGAGGGAAAAGCATTTGTTGAATCTGCATCTTGGTGAGCTGC
>SNQJ01S0183089.1:22180-34644 GCA_010110895.2 Picea sitchensis | reverse complement strand
AGGGGGGGCGTAACTCTCCTTGGAGGGCACACCATTTGGGGGAGAGGAGAGGAATTAATGAGGGAAGGGGAGTGGAGAGGCATTGGGATGAAGCAAAGAGGTAGTGGGAGGCTAGGAAAAGCGTGCCAAGGGATAGCATAAGTTTCCCATTGATTGTTTTTATCATTTTTTACTTTTTGGATACTTTCTAGAAGGAAGGCACACCACTCTAGGAAAAACGACGTTTTTTCTTTATGGCTAGCTGGGGGGGTGATGTGAGGGTTGGAAAAGGTTAGGAAAAATCTCTCTCACCTTTATCCATCTTTACATCATCCTTTTAACTCATTTAAAAAAATTACATTCTTGCTATGTTTGGAATTAGCAATTAAAATTGTTGTTTTTGACTGACTGACACTCTAGGTGGACAAACCCATAGCAAAAGTTGTCCGATCGAGCTGAAACTTGGTCCGAGGGTGTCGGGGTGCTATTCCATTTCTTTTGAGCACAAATACCCCTATCAAAAATCCAAGGACCTAGTTTTTACAATTTTTGCTAAAAAATAATTAATTAATTAAAGAATTAAACCTCCAAACTTGAGGAAATTTAATAAAAAATTAATTAATTAAAAAAAACTATACTAGACTCGACGAAATTCCACAAAAATTTCTAAGATGTCTTGCATGGTCATTTACAATGATTCCCTACAATAATTACCAAAAGATAAGCCCACTAGAACGTCGTTCACCACTTTGGAGGAATTATTGCAAGCGTGAGGGAAAAACTCAAGGGAAATCAATAAGGCTGAAAAGCCCAATTGATAACTTGAGGATAAAAAACCCTTTGTGAAAGGAACTCTCCCAGTGAACCGATCCCAAGGTAACTGACCTAGACATGACTCATGCAGACCTATTACATTATTGACCCACATAGGGGTGCGAAAATTCCAGTTACAAAAAGAAGTGTTGGGGCCAAACAATGCCATGTAGAACCAAAAGTCTTCAACAAATTTGCATCTGATGATGCATCTCTTCATGGCACATGGAGTTGACCACCTATGTTGGAGAGGCGGTCAACAGATCCAACACAAGGGAGGCTTCCCTTGTGACCTCAAGGGATCCTATAGCAAGCTAGAGGCAAGTCTACGCCCCCCTATCTTGGTCACTCAATGAGATAGGCCAGGTCTAGAAAAGTAGAAAGGCTAGGATTAGTTATACGAGGTAATTGGTTGATGTGTGTGAGACAAGAAGTATTCCAATGCATTAATATTCAATTACCAAGTCAAACCAACTACCAATTATTTCTAAACACTAGCTATCAAGTAAAAATGATTGTTGTTGTAAAATTGCAGTAGTAAACAAATGTGTATCAACAAAGTGTATTTTGCAATAGCAACAAGAAATCAGCCCAGTAAAAACAGTAGTTATGACATATGTCTTAAAATTAAGCCCTCAATGAGTAGATCAACATCCAATCATCAAACAACATTTCTTAGCTAATTTTACCACAATATTAAGTAAGTCATCAGCAGTTAGTCAAGCCCTAATGGTTGTGGCAAAATTTTTATAACAACAACAATAAATATACTTACTTTGCCAAGCATTGAGTTAGAATTAATGTGTAAATGAGGTTAGGTATCTAATTATCAAGTTGCTTTGAGAGAGACAAAGAGTTTTAGCTAATGTTAGGGTTTTAATCATCAGTTGCAATCATGAAGACTAGTGCTGTTTTCTTCTTGGGTAAATGGAATTAATGCAACACATTCAAAGGAGGCTAAGTACAAGACAAAAAGTGAAGGTTTAAACCCTAAGAGTATCCCCTCATAAACCTAGGTCAAACCTTAAAGGAGAAGCCACTAAAGTTTATCCTCTCATAAACCCTAGGTGTCGTCCCCCTTCTTCTCATGTGTCTAGATAAGATAAATACGAGAACTAGGTTTTAAACCGTAGGGGGATAGACACTCCTAACCCCTAAAACTAAACCCTAGCCAAGGCAAACCTCAAGGGGATAGCCACTCCTAACTCGTAAGGAAAACACACAACATGACCTTTTTATCCTACGTAGCCTACTCTACATGACAATAGAGAAACTAGGTATAATCATAAAACCAATGAATCCATCCTAGCATTTCATCTAAGTCAAAAATCCTACCTTTGTGCTTAGTTATGAACCAAAACAAAAATATATCAAGCACAAAATAACCATGAGTTGGGATGATCATCATAACATAGCCAAACATGAAATCAAACTCATGAGAGTGGGGAGGAGGGACAAATTCAAGTCAAAATGTGTCCCCACAAGCCTATTCTACCCATCTCTGAACAGGGTTGTTATAAGACGAAGGCTCATGAGGCTTACTCAAAGGTTTCAAAGAATGGCTATCTTGGCTTTCATCACTCCTCGAGGTTTGAGATGGGATCATCATAAATCTAAAGAACGCCCGATGATTACCCAAGGAGGAAACGGATGAAGATTGGGACATGGGTATATATCTCAAGAATTTTTTTTCTCCCAACATAGGGCTTGTTTATCTTCTATATTTGATTGAAAATTAAAACTCCTGCAACAAACTATAGGTTGAAAAGAACTTTGCCCCATAGATAAGTCATCATAAAAAAGATAATTCCCAGTCGTATAGCAAGATGAGTAAAAGGAAGGATAGGGATATTCATTGTTAGATTCTTGCGACCCTGGGCAAATCATGCCCTAATAAGAATGTTCATTGAAATCCGAGCACAAAGGTTGGAGATTTTCTTCATAAAATAAATCCATGTGCTCAAAAGAATATGTATCAAACCTTATAGGAAATGGCTAGAAGTCATCATGAGAATGGTGTTAAAATTTCTCTTAAGTAGTTAAGTGTGTTTAGTATTCTTTAACTTTAGACTATTAAAACAATAACTCCATGCATGAGGATCACTGAAAGAAAGACATCCACAGTATACACAAGATTTATCGTGGGAAACCCTCGTCGTGGAGAAAACCCATCAAGGCTTCTTCAATATAGATTCTTCAAGAAGTACAATGTCTCTCTCAAGAGAGATCTCACCAATCAAAAGATAAACCAGAAACCCTAACCAGAATAGAGTAGGGCACCACTAGACCAAGGTAGTCCTCCAACATATAACCAAAACCTTTACCAGAATACCCTTCCTCTGTAGTTGCGTCTCCTCGTCAGACTTTGCACTTTTTACTTGTGTGAGAGAGCTTGTGTTGTGTGTTCTTCAAGTGAGGCGCCTAGCCTCTTATAAATACAAGTTGAGCCACCCAGAAATAGGTCAAGGCTGACTTGTACACTTTACCATTTCTATTTTACAATTGACTTTTTCCAAGGCACGATAGGGCCGACTTTTACAAAGGCACAATAGGGCCGACTTTACAAATACAACATAATATTATTCTTTAGGGTTTTGTCTTGGTCTAATACAATATTGATACAATAAGAATATCTTTCAAAGCTACTCAAACTTCAACACTCCCTTTTAGCAAGGAATGTATTCTTTTGGCACGATCATCACCACTGCTTTTGCACTTCTGTACACTTGACCATTGACTTGTTTACTTTCCACGAATCTACATTGAAGAAGTTTTGTAACCACATCATGCCTCTAGGGTCTCATCATACTTCCAGGATTTATGTCATCACGGGGCTTTAACTCACCAACTCACATAGGATTTGGCATCTAGTTCGTAAAGAACTAGTAACTCGCCAGTTCACAGGTAATCTGACATCTAGTTCATAAAGAACTAGTAACTTTCCAAGTCACAAAATCTGGCATCTAGTTCATAAAGAATTAGTAACTCCCCAGCTCATACAAAATATGGCATCTAGTTCATAAAGAACTAGTAACCTCTGGTTGGCACAACGAGTCCACAATGACCAGGCATCTAATCACAGGGATTAGGCGATGTAGTGCACACACACTACCCATCTAGGCCAAGGCTGGGAAACACCTCCAACCACACAAGTTGGCCCACCAACTTGAAAAGTTGGGTAACTAGCCAGCCTTGAAGGCTTGGCATCTGCTAACCTTGTGCGAGGTCATGTTGACTAGTGCCACAGTCAGTAACGTGCCCGTGAATGACTACTCGTTGCCATTACCACATGCTGCCCTGGAATCGTATCTGTAACTCATCACTCCCTCTTACTAGGGACATCCTTTTGGACCACACCATGCTTGTCTCTGAAGTATACAAACTTCACTCTCGACAGAGGCTTGGTCAACACGTCTGCTATTTGCTCATTTGTAGCGAGAAACTGGAGCTTCACTACTCCCTTTTGTACCATGTTTCTGATGTAATGGTACCTGATCTCGATGTGCGTGGACTTCTCATGGAACATTGGGTTCTCTGTCAACTTCACACAACTCTGGTTGTCACACCAGATACAAGTCGCCTCTAACTCGAGATCAAACAATCCTGCAAGCAGCTTCCGAAGCCACACTGCTTCACTGCTCCCTGAACACGCTGCTATGTACTCTTCCTCAACCGTAATAAGCGCCACACTAGTTTGCTTCCTGTTGAACCATGAGATCATTGCCGATCCCATACTGAAGCAACATCGAGATGTACTCTTCTGGTCTAAAACACTAGTCCAATATGAATCAGTGAAGCCTTTTAGGCTTATCTCACGATCTCAAGCATATCTGAGTCCATAATCAATTGTACCTTTTAGGTACCTTGTCACATATTTTGCTGCAACCAAGTGAACACTTCTTGGCTCCACCATATATTAACTCAATGTGTTCACAAAAAAACATATATCTGGCCTTGTGTTCGCTAAGTACATCAACGAACCAATCATCTGTCTATACATGGTGGAATCCACTGTCTTTGAAGATGTATCACTGAATAACTTCAGATTTGTCACCATCGGTGTAGGCATGACCTTACAATCGATCATTCTGAATCTCTTCAGAATCTCCACAACATATCTTCCTTGGTTAAGGAAAATCTCACTCGGTCTCTGCCATACCTCCAGACCTAAGAAGTAATGCATCATACCCAGGTCTTTCATCTCGAACTCTGTAGCAAGCTTCCTCTTTCTTTTAGTGATGAGCTTCTTGTCACCTGTTAGAAACAGGTCATCCACATACAACAGTGATATCACTGGTCCATCATCCACAACCTTGAAGTATAGGTTGGAATCTGCTTTACTCTTGGTAAAGCCCAAGCTCATTAGGAAACTGTCAATTTTACCATACCATGCCTTGGGTGCTTGCTTCAATCCGTACAAGGCTTTCTTCAATCTACACACATGTGTCTGACTGTCATGTGTCTTGAAACCTTGTGCCTGCTCCACATACACTTCCTCTTCTATTACACCATTTATAAAAGCTGTCTTCACGTCCATATGGTGTACCTTCCATTTTATCACAACAACTATCACAAGTATAGCTCTAATCGAAGTGTATCTCGCCACAGGAGCAAATGTCTCCTCATAATCTATTCCTTATTTCTGGGAGAAACCACGTGCCACGAACCTTGCCTTGTACTTCTCGATACTTCCATTTGTTGAATGCTTTGTTTTGTAAATCCACTTGGAACATTATTCTTTACAATGGATTGCTACTCTTCAACCATGGCATCCTTTGTAATGTCCCCATTTTTGGACATTATTACATTACAGAGTGTTATGCCTACCAGAGTAGCTAGATAGGGGTGACAGAGAGTTCGGGAGATATTGAAGGGTTTTATTGGGCCCGACTTGCATCGTTCATTATCAAGATCCATTTTGCACAACTTGGCTCTAGTTTCGTTGCATTCCGACGGTTTTCGTAATTTTGAGTTATTATGGGTCATATCTTAATTAAATTCACTAAGAAGGTCATAATGGGAATATTACTTGGAGAAACCTCTTAGTGTAATAGCTCATCGAAATCGGGAGGAAGAGTATTGCAGGATAAGATGATGAGAAGTGACTTTCATTGGCCGAAGAAGCCATAAGGATGGATAAATCACTATTTACAGGTAAAATGGTTAATTAATTAATTAAGTAATTTAATCAAGGAATAATAAAATAAAGTAAAAATAACTTGGAGGGAAAAGGTCAACAACGAATTAGGGTTTCGAGAAGCTATAAAGGAAGGGTAAAGCAACCTAATTCATAATTATGTTATGATTTGATGTTGAGAGAGTTTCTAAAGGAGGAGAATCGACCTTTTGTTGTCTTGTGGATTTCTGGAGGAAACCACCACCATTGATCGGTTTCAGTGTTGAGAGACACACCCTAATTCATAATTATGTTATGATTTGATGTTGAGAGAGTTTCTAAAGGAGGAGGAGAATCGACCTTCTGTTGTTTTGTGGATTTCTGGAGGAAACCACCACCATTGATCGGTTTCAGTGTTGAGAGACACACCCTAGCCTATCGGAGATAGCATCCAGGTATTTCACCGTGCTGTTCAGGAGTATCCAATTTGCAGTGTTTGCGCAACTTAGCCAGTGAGGGCGCAAGGGTTAGAGAGAGGGTTTTGTGTAGCTGCACGAGGCTGAAAATTATCTTGTAGATTCTCCCTGACCCAGTTGAGGACTAGTTAGGGCGCATCTTTTGAGCCACCAGTCATCAGATTCTGACAGTGGAATCTCTCAGAGAGCAACAGATAGCCGCGCAACTCTTCAGGAGGGGCATTTGGCGTTCTAGAAGGAGTTCTGGATCAGATTTGAGGAAACCTTCCCGACCCAGTACAACATTGGCCAGGGCGCACATTTCAAGTTATATAGCAACAGATTCCGTGGGTGGAATCATTAGGGTGCATTCATTGAGCCCAGGAGGTGCGCAACCTCCCAGGGGATGATCTCCAGAGCTTCCGACATATGATCTTCGGTCCGTCAGTGATCAGTAGCAACCTAGAGTCCAGGGCACTCAGTTTGGGACAATTTCTAGGCGATTCTGTTGAGTATAGCCACCATGGCGATTTTTCATCATTGTTGAGATTTGGGTACGTTGGAAAGTGGTTCCCATGTGCTTATGAGTCTCTAAGCACAAAGGGGGAAGACTACTACCCTTGTACTTTACTTTATGATTCTAATTTCACTTTGACTTAGGAGATTTAAGTCAAAAGTGAAACATGTCACTTAAGCATTAAAGTGACAATTAATTCACAATGTGAGTGAATTAATAGACATAAAGCAACTACGGAAAGTGGGTTTCCTTAGTGAGATTTTTGGATGAGATCTCACCCATTGATTAGACTTGGTTAGATCTAATCTAGGCCATTGATCTTTTAGGGTTTGGCCAAAGGAGGCTAAAGGAGGGTATAGTGTACTTTTGAGATTCATTCTTTACTTGTGAGTTTTGGAGAAGAGAGGAGGGCGCATTTCTTGAGGAGAAGGAGGGCGCACTTGATGAGGTTTTGAGAGAAACCCTTGAGAGCTTGAGGAGGAGGCTTTTCT
This sequence comes from Picea sitchensis, assembly GCA_010110895.2. NCBI lineage: Eukaryota > Viridiplantae > Streptophyta > Pinopsida > Pinales > Pinaceae > Picea > Picea sitchensis. The sequence continues at coordinate 27,273 of SNQJ01S0183089.1, read as the reverse complement.
TACTTAGAGCTTGCATGGAGAGCATTTCCATGGAGTTCTAGCTTCCATTCCTTGGAGGGAGCATGATATATGGAGGAGGGGCACATCTACTAGGAGGAGGGCACATTTATTCCCTTCATATGCTCACCAGGAGAGGAGGACTTTGTTGAAATAATGTAACTGCAAAGTGTATTCTAATTATTATTGTTGTACTATTCATTAGATCAATCCCCTATTGCGGATTGATCATGTCGGCTATTGTAAAAGACCAAATCCCCTTTTGCGGATTGGTCAAAACATAATTGTAATAGGTAGAATAAGAAGTTGGCCCCAAAATATATTAAAGAGGCTCCATAATATATTAAAGGTGGTTATATGAGACGAACAAAGTTCGCTCACACAAGAATAATCCAAAATATTTGGAATATAACAAAGTAATCCATGTAAAACTGTAAATAAAATGAATAGATAAGATATAATAAGATATAAGATAAGATATAATAAGATATAAGATGAGATGAGATTATTACAATTGAGAATGAGGGCCTGCTTATATACCCACGCATGGGTGCCGTTTACCAATAGTCATGTCCTTTGAGACATGACCTTTCATTATTAATAATTATTATTTATTAACTATTATTATGTTATGAATATCTATTTATGTATATTTATGTTCATAACATTATAACCACCCAGATTGAGAAGTCGACCCTGCCAGTGAAAAGACACCTCTACACGTGCTAGAGTTGTATAAATATGGAGGCTAGCGCCTCACTTAGACACACACTCACTTGTTCATTGAGAAGCAAGTTTCAGAGCTGTAGTTGGAGAAGAGAGAGAGAGAGAGAGAGAGAGAGAGAGAGGCGCATTCTTGGGAGAGGACTTTCTGTATTTGTTTGAGTTATCTCTTGGCATTGTATTGGCTATCTATAATAAGGAAGTTTTGCTGGGTTTTCTCCCCCATGAGGGTTTCCCAGGATAAATGATGTGTCTCTTGTGATTGTGTATTTTTCAGTGATCCTATCTTATTCTATTGTTATCTAGTGAAATGCAAAGAACTCTAATAATAGCTTAAACCTTAACATGGTTTTAGAGCTAAGCTGAAGAGAGCATCTTTCACAAGAGAGAGAAAAACGTCATTGTTGCCGTACATGCAAATTAGGGCTTTTTGTTGATGAAGTATTTCATCCCTAAAACCATCTAGAAAAGTGCGCCCTTCCTCAAGGATCACTTTGGCATCCTCAGCACAACTTTTTCAGTGGCTAGATCTCCCGTAAAGTGAAACCCTAGTTTTACAAAGTACCAAAAGTACCAGAAAATTAGAGTACCAGAAGTATCAGTGTACCAGAGGTACCAGAAAACCAGAAGCACCAATCCAGAAATCCGCAGATCAAGTTTGGAGGGGTAAAAGTTGAATTTTCTCATATCCAAACACACCAGGCTACTCGCCTCAACCAAGCGCACCTCTTGGTAAGTTAATAATTTAATTTTGAGCATTTTCGTTTTTGGACATTTTCCTAGCTCTAGGTAAAAGATGTCTGCAAGCACTAAGCTTGTTGACAAGTTGAAAGGTCTGGAAAACTTCCGTGCCTGGAAGTATAGGATTGATCTCATTCTTGAAGAGAATGACCTAGCAAGATTCGTCAAAGAAGAAGTGTCGTAACCCGACAATGCTGCAGACAAAGCAAAGCATCAAAAGGACACTATCAGGGCCAAAAGAATCATTGCAGATTCAATCAAAGATCACCTGACTCCTTATGTGTCATCAAAGAAGACTCTGAAAGAAATGTTTGATGCCCTAAACAAACTATATGAAGGAAAGAACATAAACTGGAAGATGAATCTAAGAACTCAACTGAAGAATACAAGGATGCAGAGAGGAGAATCAATCCAGGAATATTTCTCCAGAATATCATAATTCAAAGAACAACTAGAAGCGATTGGAGATACCATAGACAGAGACGAACTCATAATGACGACCCTTAATGGTCTGACAAGACCTTAGGATGCATTCATCCAAACGATTTGTGCCAGAACGGAGAAACTAAAATTTGACGGTCTATGGGAAGAATGCATTCAAGAAGAAACAAGAGTAGCTAACCGAGAATCTTTGTTTGCAGGAGATGAAGATCAAGCCCAAGCTACTCACACTATAGGAGGAAGAAAAAAGTCTCACTTCCATAAAGAAACTCATAAAGAGCCTCACCCCCAAAACAAATCTCAACCAAAGAGATTCCAGAAGAAGAGGAAAACGAAAGGAAAGAGATTACTCATCTGTCCAATGCTACCATTGTGACAAGATGGGACATATTGCGAGATCTTGTCCAGCTAGACGTGAAGAATACAAGAGGAAAATTAAGAGGCACCATGCCCATGTAGTTGAAGATGAAGAGCCACCCACAAAGATGTTAAGAGAAAAAATTAAAGACTATGTCTTAATTTCGGCCCTCTCAGGATCGGTAACACCTGGAGATGACACTTGGCTCACTGATAGTGGTGCCTCCAAGCACATGACAAGACAAAGAGATATTCTCACTTGCATTTCAGAAAAGAAGTTTTCTCAGAAAGTGACACTTGGAGATGATTATCAATACCCTATCAAGGGAGTGGGAGAATCAAACTACAAGCTTAATTCAGGGAATTCAATGACGATGAAGGACGTACTCTATGTACCAGGTTTGACAAAGAACCTACTCTCCATATCAGCTTTAGAAAATAAAGGCTTCAGAGTTGCCTTTATAGATGGAGAAGTTCTTATGTGGGCTAAAGGAGAAACCATAAAAGAAGCAATCGTCATTGGAAAAGAAGAAGGTGGCTTGTATAAGCTAAAGCGTCACTCAGAAACAACCATGACCCATGCCATTGAGAATCCATGTGAACTTTGGCATAGAAGATTAGCCCACATCAACTACAAGGCACTACCATACGTATGCAAAGCAGTCACAGGTCTACCAGAACTCAAGGTTGACCATGAAGGTGTGTGCAATGGATGTGCACAAGGGAAGAACATCAAGAACCCTTTTTCGAAGAGAGACAACAAAGTAGGAGTCCTAGAACTCATTCATTCAGATGTGCGTGGCCCAATGCCATCATCCTCCATCAGTGGGTATGTATACTATGTGTCTTTTATTGATGATTATTCTCGTAAGACCTGGGTGTACTTTCTGAAATCAAAAGATGAAGTGTTCGGTAAATTCAAGGAATTCAAAGCCTTGATAGAGAATCTTTTCGAAAGAAAGATCAAGATACTTCGGTCAGATAATGGAGGAGAATACACCTCAAAAGAGTTTGTGAACTTCTGCAAAGATATCGGGATCAAGAGGGAGCTCACCACTCCCTACAATCCTCAACAAAACGGTGTGGTAGAAAGAAAGAACAAAACGATAATGGAAGCAGTGAAGACCATGATCCATGATCAAGATCTTCCAATGTGCTTATGGGCAGAAGCAACAATGACAACCGTATATGTACAAAACCGATTGTCTCATAGTGCACTTGGGTTCAAGACCCCAGAAGAGATGTTCACCGGAAATAAGCCAGAGGTAAGCAATCTCAAAATATTTGGTTGCCTAGTATTTATACATATTGCGAAAGAAAAGAGAAATAAGCTGGAACCCTTAGGAAAGAAGGGAATATTTGTGGGATACTGTGAGGTCTCCAAGGCCTTCAGGATTTGTATACTAGGTCACCAACACATTGAGATCAATAGGGATGTGATCTTTGATGACGATGCAACGCTCAAGAAATCGAGAAGATGCCATCTTGAAAAAGTATATGAAGAGGAACCTGTAGCTCCCAGAGTTGCAGAATCAGTGAGGGAGGTTCCCAGAGCAACAGAACCAGTGAGGGAAGTCGTAACTTCTCCTGATGAGGAAATTCTAGAAGATCATGATATAGTAGAATTTCAAGACCTCAGATGACAATCTGCCATAAGAGAAAGCCTGCTTGGGCTAGGGAGCTTATTCAAGATGGAGAGAAGTATGGTGTTCCCGAAGGAACCACGAGACAGGTAAAGAGACCTAAGCCATTCGCCAGTTATATGGCTTTTATGTGTGATCTCCTAGAGAAGGAGCCTACCTGCTTTGAGGTAGCCATTCAGAAGAAAGAATGGGCAGATGCCATGACAGAAGAATACCAATCCATAATAAGGAACGATGTATGGGAAATAGTTCCCAGACCAAAGAGTAAGGATGTGGTATCTTCCAAATGGCTCTTCAAAATAAAACATGCTGCTGATGGAAGTATTAAGAGGTACAAAGCAAGATTTGTCGCTTGTGGATTTTTTCAAAAGGAAGGCATTGACTATGAAGAGAAATTCGCTCTTGTCGCCAGATACACTTCAATCAGAAGCATCATAGCCCTTGCAGCTAAGATGAAGTGGAAGTTGCACTAGATGGATGTAAAGACAACTTTCCTAAATGGTGTCATTGAGGAAGAAGTTTATATAGAGCAACCTCAAGGATTTGAAGTTGAAGACAGGAAGACTCATGTCTGCAAGTTGATGAAGGCTCTGTACGGATTGAAGCAAGCTCCTAGAGCTTGGTATGGCAGGATAGACAGTTTTCTGACGGGCTTGGGCTTTACCAAGAGTAAAGTTGATTCTAACCTCTACTTCAAGGTTATGAATGATGAGTCGGTGATATTGTTGCTGTATGTGGATGACTTATTCTTAACTGGAGAAGAAAAGCTCATCACCGAATGTAAGAAGAAGCTCACTTCAGAATTTGAGATGAAAGACCTTGGCTTAATGCATTATTTCTTAGGTCTCGAGGTATGGCAGAGTCTAGAGAGAATCTTCCTTAACCAAGGGAAGTATGTAGTCGAAATCCTAAAGAGATTCAACATGTTGGAGTGCAAGTCCATGAATACACCCATCGAAGCGAAGTTGAAGCTACTGGTCGACACTTTGTCAGAATTGATTGATGCCACGCTGTATAGACAGATCATTGGATCGCTGATGTACCTGACGAACACCAGACCAGATATATGTTTTGCCGTGAACACCTTGAGTCAGTTTCTGGTAGAACCCAAACATGTTCACCTAGTTGCTGCAAAACATGTGATGAGGTACCTTAAGGGTACATTAGATTGTGGTCTCAGCTATGATGGAG
>SNQJ01S0183089.1:0-15654 GCA_010110895.2 Picea sitchensis | reverse complement strand
GTATCTCTTGCTTTGATCATCATTATATAGACATATATCCCAAACTGGTTTTCCCCGGGGGGGTTTTATTCAGGGTCATGTTGACCAAAAATACCTGTGTACAAAAATGCATGTGTTAATTTCTTAGATCTGCTTATTTTCAGCTGTAAAGATCTTTAGGTGTGTTGTACTTATTTTAGTATGCATGTGCTAACTTCTGGTTACTAAAACTACATGCTAGCCTAAAATTGGAAGTGCAACTGTAACAAATCAGCAAGAAGTTCTTGCACTGTTGGCTGTCCTAAAACAACAACAAACATTATCATAGCAGTTGAAACTTAGAGCCTAACTATGGTCAAAGACAGACCCAGTAGGCAAGCTTGATAGGACCTGAAAATCTTCAATCATCACTGCATTTCTGGAAAGGATATTTTAGTTTGCAATTTCCTTTTTACCTTTTTTTTTTGATACTTTAAAATCTCCTATGGAGATGGATAATTCTACCTTTTCAATGTTTTTTTGTAATAGAAATAGCGATTGAGAAAATGAAATCAATATGCTGTAAGGTGAGTCACATGTAATGCCCCCCACCTCTTGATGAAGAGGTTTTGAGAGACCTAGTAGTCTAGTTGTCCCCACTAGACTATAGTCTCATGCATCATGGGGACAAAGTCAACCCAAAGCCATTACCTAAGCACAACGTTAAATTATTAAGTTGACTTTGGGGGTAAAGGTAACTAAAGGAAAGAAAAGAGCATGTGTGGAAAAGCTAGGAGTTAACCCTAGGGGTTAACTAACTCAACAGAGAAATAGATCTGGAGTATAAAAGAAAGGAAGGGTGCACTTCTCACTCATTCTGGATTATTATTACATTTTGCATTTGGGCTCTTGAGCACAAAAGAGTTTTGAGGGTTTTGAGATTTCAAACCCTAGAGATCAACTCAGTGGTGAAATATCCCACCTCTCTTGATCCAAGCTTGGTCTCGGGGGTGCAATACGCCTCTCACACCATTCTACAACAACTACAGGTACCATCTAGCATCCAAGGAAGGAGCAGTGCACAACCTAGGGGGTTTCCAACAAGGGGGCGTACCATTGGAGGAAGAAGAGTTCGATCCAGGAAATAGAGGAGGATTTTCGGCATTTGGACTTTTGAGTTTTCTTTGTAGGGCCTCAACCATCATTTCTAGCCTATTTTGGGAGAGGCTTACTTGCCATATGATTTGTTAGAGCTTGGCACGAGTTGGAGTGAAGGAGGGCGCACTGCAGAAAAGGGTTTCATTAGTTTGGAGGATCAGATCTTCATTATTCAACTAGAGACTTCACCAGGGGGTTTGTCTTGCCTCGATCTTCATTTCCAACCCGTTTCATAGCATTTGGAGGCTCCTAGCAGTGAGGTCGAAATATTGGGTTTCTTCAGTCATCCAGGAGTGCGCAACCCAGTTTGGGGTTTTTGTTATAGGAAGAGCAGATCTCTATCTTTCAACCTGAGACTTCAGGAGGGTGTTTGTCTTGCCCCGATCTACTATTCCAGTCAGTTTCAGAGTATTTGGAGGTCTCTAGCAGCAGGGCTGAAATATTGAGTATATTCAACCATCCAGAAGGGTGCAGCTCAGCTAGGAGTGTTTGGATCTGAACCCTAGAAGGAAAGAAATCAATCTTGTGGCTTGCATCAGCTTATTATCTTGCCTTTGGAGGCTTATATCTTCAGTCTTGAGCATTTTGTAGCAGCTCTTATTCCAGTTGGAGATTTTTATTTGTATTCTTCCAGATCTGCAGATCTGTTGTATCAAGATCTCTATATTATCTAAATAAAGGTCAGATCTGAGTTATTTGGTTCCATATTGGTTTTTCTTGTTGTATCTTGTCTTTCCTTATGCTATATCTTCAGATCCATGTCTACATGCTTTAATCTCATATACAAACCCTAATGCGCAACTTCATGAGCAAACCTGCAAACACACATCTAAATAACAATAAACAATGAATAGTTAGTGTTTCCAGCGAAAAAATTGGCTTGGGAACATTACATCACACTTGATAGTAATTAATACCGTAATAATTTTTAGGCATCATGCTATAATAAATGTGTACTAAAAGGTTGAATAGGTCAACTGATCTGAGAGGATGTTAATATTTCAATACATTACTCCATTCTTTACATCAGCTTGCATGACACACAGATTTACATTAGATCTTTTTTCTTTTTATGAAAGTCGTGCAGATTCTGTATCACTATCAGAAAAAAAATCGTTATAGAGCTCAATTGATTAAGGTGCATCACTGTTTCAATGATGGTTTCTCATGTCAATTATGAAAATTCAGACAACAGTTTCAGTCAACTGCAGCTTATGTTAAATATATGCAGGCAATATCTGACGGTGATAAGCCTGGTTTGGTAGCAATTTTGCAAAAGGTCTTGCAGTTTTATGCTTCGAAAGTGCTCTCAAGGCGGAGCTATGCTTTCAAAGGTACTAAAGATCATTCACTCATATCTTTATTGTAATAAACAAGGCAGTATGATAAGTATGTTAAATACTTACACTTGGAAAATATATATTCTTCTCCATTTATATATGCATAGGCATAAACATGTACATGTCTGTCCATCCCTGCAACTCCCTTCCGAGTTAAAAGAGAAAAGGTATTTTGAAAAATGGGCTCATTTTTTGGATACATGCCTACAAATAAACTCTTTTACCCCTTATTCCAGATAAAGAGCTCTGAAGGATTTATAATAGAACATCAGTGCCTCCTTGTGAGTTATGTTGGGAACTCTATTAAGCTGTAAACTGGGTAAAGGTTAAACGATCAAGAATTTCACATAAATTTAGTATAACAGGGAATCGTCTGATTCTTAATATTTTCAATTGAAAAATTAGTCTTATAATAATTTTTTTCGTAAAATGTGTTTACTATTACTCTATGTAATTTTGACCAGTATAATAAGTTTAAGATTTGTAGCTGAAATTTCGTCTAGTGCCTTACATAAATTTAACCTAATGGTAAACTTCAATTTTAAGAAGCTTTGTAAAGGTAGTCATTGATGAATACAGTAACGCTGCATTAAAGTTGTTTGAAACTCAATGTTTCAAGCCCTGTTCTAGGCCCATCATCAGGAGTTCGAGATCCACGAAGAAATTGCCCATATATCTTATCTTATGAATAGTAATTTTTCTCACAAATTCTAGGTTGGGTTGGCTGCGCTATTTGTGAGAGAGGAATTGTTATTCTTTATGAGACGAATCACCAGCTTCCGTCTTTCACTTTGTTTCCAACCATCATCTTTGTTCATGTTGTTTTGATTTTTCTTGTTTTCTGCATCTTCTTGAACCCTTCTTTTCATGTAATGTTATTCTCTGGTGATTACTCTCACATTTTCCATACAAATATGCTGACCCGTATTATGAGAATGTCCAGCCAAGGTTGATTTTCGGAAGTGGTTGTGTATGATGTTGGCACAATGATCTTTTATCCTCACCTGTATCATTTGTCCCGTTTTCTCGATATATAATCTACTGCAGCTGCAAGGGATAGCATAGATCCCTTTATGCTTCTTAGGATTAGTCTGGTCTTTTGTCTTGTCAAGCATATTCTTGATGGTATTAGGAGGGGAGAACATTACTTTGATGTTTCTAATAAGTTTTTCCCATGAACTCCCTGCATAGGGTGGGGGTGAGGGTGTGGGTGGGGGATTATATTTGTTGTACCTTTTATGTAAGAAAGAGTAACCTTGCTTATGCTCTCATCTTCATGTTATCTAATGGGAGGATTGTTAGAAATAATAGATGTGCTCGTTTAACCATAGACAATATAGCAATATTGTCACCCATTCATAGGCCGAAGCCACCCCCGAGCACCTTAACCTTGACAGAGAATGATTCCGGAAGCAAACCCTAGGCCTAATAGCCAATCAATGTAGCGTACCTCTCTCCAGAGCTAGCACACAAGGTAGAAATTCCAAACCATAACCAATAGAAAGTCCGAGCCTAAACCGAGAATACAGATTGCAGTAGTTGCAGTTGCATCTACTCCCCAGACTTGTGCACTTACCCAGTTTCTGCAGTGCACACTTCTACATTTCTGCAGTTTCAAGCTGTGTCTTCAAAATGAACTCTGACGTCCTGTATTTATACTGTAATTCCTGAGCTGTCTGGCCCGACTTCTCATTCTGGAGGCTAAAAACTTAATATTAAATATTTCCTTTAGCCGACTTGTCTTCTAGGGTTATGTCCAATGCTTTAGGGTTTCTTCTTGCTTCCTAGAATATTCTATTCTCGTCAGTGTTACACGTGGAGATAAACACCTCCCGTAACTACCATAATATCAACAAGGATCCCTTAGGTCCTTTTGCATCACTTTTCTGACCTAACCTTCATCATAACCATTCCTTTTAAACACTGTAGATAGATGTTCTATCTCATGGTCTAGATTTTATTTATATGATATTCTCAGAGCACGTGTCACCAGAGTATTGATAATACCAAGTTTCTGAACTAGATGGTGGTGCGTATATGCATGCAGATATTTGTCTGAATGGGTTTTCTTTCTATACACTCGGTGGGCTAATCAGTCATCATGATTTTTGATGATGAGAACATCCAAAAAGGTATTTGGTTGTTTTTTCTACCTTTATTGTGAACTTAATGTGGTCTGATTTGTTGTTTAGATGGTCAAGAAACCTATCCCAGCTCTACACAAGGAAATTTTGATCAAATCTTCTCTGCTTTATATGTCCATCATTAATATGTAATGTTATCGCACAATCTGTACTTGCCTAAAGCCCAAAACAAGTAGATACAAGATTGGCGTAACAGGGGGTGACCTATCACTGTCACCTTAATAGGAAACTCCTTTCTATTTAGGAGTATATCAATGTACCCCCGGGCAGATGTCCCCAGTGACCTGAGGGTTTGAGAAGGCTAAGGCAAGAAAGTTCCCCTCTCTCACAAGTCACTCAATTTCAAAGGTTCTTTGTGTCTTATAGAGATGAAGCAAAAGATAAATTAGGTGTACCTTCCTAGAACAAGACAACAATAGAAAAAAGCATGCAAATTCAAGGTACCATATGACGTTAGTGCTTCATAAAACCATGAACCTTTGAGAAATAAGTAAGCTGATGTAATACTGCAGCAAAGTAATTATCTATAACAACAATGGATGTTTTGTAACAACCATAGTAATTATGCTTAAAAAATTCTTAGAAACGACAAGAGAATATAGGTCTAATTTGATAGAATGATAGCAACTTGTCAAAAACAAAGTTGGCAATGTCTAATCAGCTTTTAATGTCACTTTTTAAGGTGAATTTGCTGCTGTAAGATGGTTGTAGCAATATTTTGCAACAACAAGAATTTTGTTAGGGAGTAAGTCTATTTTAAGGTTAGTAAGAGTTAGTAAAAGTTTCAAGGAAAGTTGTTTGAGAGTTGTTTGAGAAAACCAATCACCAAGGTGAGTAAAACTAGTGCCTTTTAGGGTATATGGAGTCAACAATAGCAGCGACAGGTTTTAGAGAAAAATAGCAATGATAATGCTTGTCCAAAGGAGATGGAATGGATGGATGAGGTGTTGGTAACCCAAGGCCTCAAACACCCAAGTCCTTAAGAGAAAATCGGCTAGAAAGTAAGAAGACTTAGGCCCTAGGGGTGTCTCTTTCCTTAGACGAATTTGAAAGTAATATATGTAATAGGCAATTAGAGTAGGGATACTAGAGTGCTAGTAAGTAGGTCTCTAGTATCTACTTCTAAACAAGATGTACTTTGAGAATTTCAACAAGTGGAAGACTATAGAGAAAAAAATAATAACTTATGTTTCTCTCATAGGGTTTTGAGCAAACAATTTCATAATATTTAACATGAACCAAGTAAAATTTACCACAAGCATTTAACATAAACAAATTGCAGATTTTCTACTTACTTCACCAAGAATAATCAAGCCAAACCCTAGTTGAAGATCCTCCACAATGAAAAATAGCCAAAATACACCAAGATTTGCCTCTCCAAGAAGTTGTGCACCACTTAATTTCAGCCAATAACCCTTAAAGAGGGCCGAATTTCAGACCAAACACTTGTGTGATCAGAGATGATGAAAAAATGAGAGTTTTCTCTCTCTATTTATACAGTTTCAATGACCTTTAATTAAAATTAGGTCATTAAAAGGCCGATATGGCCAAATTACATAAAAATCCAATTTTTACATAAATGAAATTAATTAAACCCTAATTGCATCTTCAAGGGTGATGTCATGCCCTTCTAGGGTGATGTTAGGCCCCTAGGGTGGAACGCTAGGCCTCAAGTGTAGAACGTTTGGCCTCCAAAGGCCCTGAATGTTGCCACACATGCCAACTCGCACACAACTTCCCTCATAAGTGCAAAAGTTAACTCTGGATGACGCCAGGGTCATAATGATGACGTCATGTGCCCTCAAGGGTCAATGTCCAGGTGGAAAAGGTAAAATCCTCTTTGGTCTAGGTCTGTTGGAGTGTCCTTGGTGCAACGCCCTTCTTTCTTCTAGGTGCAAGCCTCTAGTTTCTCCTACCCCCTAGTGGGGTCACAACATCCATCTGTGAGCTTTAAACCCCATGAATGTTCGAGCTAATCATTCCCCCATATGTATCTATTCATTGGGCAAAGTTCTCCAGCAACAAAAAGTACGCCCTCCAAGGGTTCATAAGTCACAGGGATCATAACAGTGTCAATCACATCTAATAATCAAATTACCCAAACATGTGCATCAAACCCCCCTTTACCCAAACAAATGCTCAAAGACATTATGCAGTTTAACATTATGCTCAAATATATTATCAACCACATCTTCCATTTTTGTATATATATTTCTAGATCTGCTCTTCTCTTGTATTGAGGTCAACTACATATTAAATAAAATACAGATCTGAGTTTGTGGCTATTTTGTTGTTGTTTCTATTTGTTTCATTGTTGTTTAAGTTCATGTCTATGATTGCAAACTATTTGTGCTATAATCTTAACAACAAACCAAAACACAAGCTCAATAAAGCTACAAGTGCAAATTGTTTGACAGAACTCCTCAACCAGTAAGGCATAAAACCAAAATATTCCACACACTTTCCCTTGGGGATCTTACAGATTTTCATCACAACTCATGATTTTTATCACAAGGATTGAGCTTATAGGTTGACATGGTTGATTCATTTGATGGACCGGGGGTACATGTGATTTTTGGCTCAAAGACATTGCTCTCTTTGGGTTGATTTGGTGCTTTGGTTGTTGCTAGTGGATGCTGGATGAGATATATTCATTTGCAAATTGGTATTCTGATTGATGAGTTGGCATGGTTCATATCTTGTTGATGTAGTGTGCCCCCTCCACCTCCTTTCACAGTGTTGGCATGTTTGGAAGGTTTTTGCTTAGCATTGGTACATTTATTTAACCCTTAGTGCATTCTGTGAAGTAGGAACCCATCAACTTAGGGTCTCCCTAAGTTTCAACTGTTAATAATTTCTCTTAGGTGTGATGATAACATTTAAGAAGTGCTTTGCCATGGGTTTCCTAAGATTTGATTATGATGATGTTGGTGGAGCACCCTAGGAGAAGTTGGTGTTTTGTATGTGTTACCGCCCAAACTAGCAACCCATTGGGGATACTATGGGGATAGCACGTCGCAGGGAATGCACCACTGCCACCTTAGTACAATTTCCCCTTCACTTTAGGCCAGCTCCTAAAGATCAAGGGGGGTATCCCAAATCCTTCCAACTACACACCTCAATATACATTGGATAGACCGGTGCCTTAGTAGCCAAATGCCTTAAAAATGTTCAACCAAGTGTTAGGGAAATGAAACTACGAGATAAAGAGGGTTAGGAGCTACTTATAAGAGTGTCGAGACCTGATATAAATATTCTACAACAGAAAATACAAACAACACTAAATAAATCATTTTTAGGGGGGAGGAAAATGATGTTTCTTACCTCTAATGAGTGAGATTTCACAATACAAACCAAGAATAAATGTTATACATGTATTACCACTTGTTTGATGGCTGTAAATGGACAAGCTTGCTGCTGTCTTGAATTTCTAGAATCTGATTTGCGACAGAAAATGCAGAAAATTGCAGATTTGGACCATGAAAAGTGACTCAAGAGTGCTTAGAAGCACTTGGAATGAAAATCCTTGGGCACTTCTTGTTGGGACAATGATATATCAGTGTAAAAACATCCCAGCAACAAACTAATGCAAGTACAAATAAGATTTATCCAAGAAATCACTTCAAACTTGCAAAAAATGGTGGTGAATCTCCCTAGGGTTTCACCAAAAATCTCCAAAATGAAATATAACAGCAATGAACTGTTTATGAGTTGAAATTCACCGTTAGAATGTGTTAGATAAACTTAACGAACAATTCCAAAGTGAAATATGAACTAGAGTAGGGTCAGATATCAGCTTTTAGGGTCAAACCCTAGTTCTAGTGTTTTGCTAATTGTGATTTTTATTGTTGTAATTAATTTCCAAAATTAGTAAACCTTCAAAATCAATCACAAAAAATTAAATTCAACCTTGAAGTACAATTCCAAGAGGGCCAATTCACCTTCCTAGGGCTAGAAATTAACAATTAAGCATAAACCCATGGATAAAAATGTCTAGAAAATAAATGTAAACCGTTATCTTTGCACTAGACAATGAAACAAATATTTTTTACGGTTTATATCTTTTTTATATTATTTTTGTATTTTTATATTATAAAGAAATAATTAAAAAAAAGGGTTTTGGTTGGTGAATGTTGGGAGTTAGGGCATAGCCTTATCTCCACTAGGGCTTTATGGGGTCAAGAAGTATGCCCCTCTAAGAATTGGCTATTAACGTTTATGGATTAGAACTAGAGATTAGGGCGACAAGGCTAGCAATCTCTTGCTAATCAGGACAAACTATGAAACCAAAGCCCTACAAGAAGGGTTTCCCCAAGGGAATATCCTTCACCACCAAAATCAACATAAGACTTGGAAAAAATATTTGAAACCTTTTCCAAGGAGTATAGAACTAATCAAGACAAGAGAAAAGCACTTACCAAATCGTTTTAGGGAAGAAGGAAGGGATACAAATCCTAGACGTCCTCCCTCCAAGTACTTGATAACTCCTCAATGGAGCGATCTTGCTAGTCTATGTAGAATTTTGAACAAACACAATAGTCATTGAAAAATATGCCAAAAAGAATAACCAAGAAAGATAAAGCATCCAAGAATTAACACCAAGAAAACAACAAATAAAGATCTTCTATTAAATGGCTCCAATAATGATCTCCAACAATTCACAACAACAATGAGTGAGAGGAATGCCTCTATTTATAGATGAGGCTCTTAATTCCTCTTCACTCTTTAATCCCCAAAATTAGGTTAAGCAATAAAACAAAATGATTTGTCATCCCCATAAATCGGAGACCAAGTCAAAAAGTACAATTAAATAATGGTTTACATTGTGAAAATCCTCATAGAAGGGGCATCTAGGACATTCAACTTGTTGACCACCTCTCCAACATAGGTGGTCAACTCCATGTGCCATGAAGAGATGCATGATTAGTTGCAAATTTGTCGAAGATTTGTGGTTCTACAGGGCATGTTTGGCCCCAATACTTCTTTTTGTAACTGGAATTTCCGCACCCTTGCATGGGTTAATAATGTAATAGGTCTACATGAGTCATGTCTAGGTCAGTTACCTTAGGATTGGTTCACTAGGAGAGTTCCTTTCACCGAGGGTTTTTTATCCTCAGGTTATCAATTGGGATTTTCCGCCTTATTGATTTCCCTTGAGTTTTTCCCTCACACTTGCAATAATTCCTCCAAAGTGGTGAACGATGTTCTAGTGGGCTTATCTTTTGGTAACTATTGTAGGGAATCATTGTAAATGACTATGCAAGACATCTTAGAAAGTTTCGCGGAATTACGTAGAGTCTAGTATAATTTTTTTTATAATTTTTAATTAAATTTCCCTAAGTTTGGAGGTTTAATTATTTATTTAATTAATTATTTTTTAGCAAATATTGTAAAAACTAGGTCCTTGGATTTTTGATAGGGGTATTTGTGCTCAAACGAAATGGAATAACACCCCCCACATCCATGGACCAAGTTTCAACTCAGTCAGACAACTTTTTCTATGGGTTTGTCCACCCGAAGTGTCAGTAAGTCTAAAACAACAATTTTAATTGCTAAAGTCCAAGCATGGAAAAAATGTAAAAAATGTAATAATGAGTTTAAAGGATGTGAAATGATGGGATAAAGTAGAGAGAGGTTTCCTAAGATTTCCCTAACCTTCCAACTTGTTTTAGCCTTTCCTAACCCTTTACCCCCTCACACTCACTAAACCCTCATGCCCTCCTAGGAAGTTGACACCACCCTTCTAGAAGAAATTCTAGAAAATCGATTTTTAAGGGAGATGGCCCCCTTTCTTGGTTGGTGTGCCTCCCTTGACCCCTCATGTCTCACCTTTGTGTAATCCCAACACCCTCACCTCTTTACTCCACTCCTTACCTTCTCCTCATCCCAAAGTGGTGCGCTCTCCAAGAGAGTCACGCCCCTCCTCCACTAGTAAAATTCCAAATATTTTTTTAGAAAATGTTTGAGACCTTTCCTCTCCCTTGGCATAGATCCCATGCCTCCCACTACTCCTTTGCTTGATCCCAACACCTCCCTCACCAATATACACCCTAGATCTATGATCTAAACCCTAGATGGTGTGCCCTAGCCTTGGGATCTCATCTTGTGCTTGGTGGTGGACACTTGGCATTGATATAAGAGAGATAGGTTTGCCTCTCCAAGTATAAATAGATCCCTCTCCTCACTTCCTTTTCACCATATCTTGAGTTATTGTTATGCTATTTGATTTTCCATTTTCTCTCTCTTTCATTGTTCCATCATTTCCATTCTTTGGCTCCTAGGGTTTTGGAGCAAGTATTTCTCTAAGATCCATTTTCTTGAGTAATAATAAAGGAGAAACTTTGGAGGATTTTGGGAAGAGCTACAAATGTTTTGGTTTTTACAACATATGAGGTAACATTGTTTTGGTTTAATATTGATGCATGCATAGGTGGATCTTAGGTAAAGTATTTTATTTGAGTAGATCTTGCAAAGAGTAGTCTTGTAGATCTATATATGTTGGTTAACTAGATAAGGTGCAAGTATTTCATCTTGTTAGCTTAACCATCCATATTATCTATTGTATGAATGCAATTGTGTTAGATCTTGCAGGTTGGCTTCAAGGGTTTCATTAGGAGTGCCTTGAGGAAAAGTCTTTCTTTGAGACTCACACAGACTCCTCTCTTTCTCTATCTATTGCTCATTCTCTATATGCTTTCATTCCAGACTTATTTTCAGCTAGCTTAACATAGTTTTATGGTCACCAAAATATAAATTTTCATCAATTTTTTTGAAGAAAAAATTTTGCCCCAAAAGGCAAAAGTTTTTCTTCATTTGTATTGTTGTGTAGCATTTCCAACAAGCATAGCTTGTTGGTTTTTGCAGGTTCAGATCTCGTTGAGAGGGGTTTGGCTGCCCAAAGACATCCACACAACACTCAAAGACCCTCCAAAAAATTGGTAGCTATTTCTCAAACTTATTTTTCAATCTTTAGGGCTTATTGTGCATAGATCTAGTGTTTTTCTTGCTGATTTAGTGGCTAACTTGCTTGGGAGAAGGATTGGTACGACCTCCTCCCACGTGTGAGCCTTGGGTAGCTTAGATCTAGTTTAGATCTTGCCTTTTTTTTTTAATTTTTTTGAGCCTTTTTGAGCTAAGACGTGGGGCTTGGTTGATGTTGGACATCCTCCAAGCCTAGGACGTGGGGATTAGGGTCTTGGTTTGCTTGTTTGTTGGCTTGCTTCTTGTCTTTTGCCTTGTTTCATTCTCTTGCTTGCTTGCCTCTCTCTTCTCTTCAATATTTTCAAGTTTCTCTTGAGTTTAATAATCTAAATAATTGCCTACCTATTAGGAGAGGAATAGCCCAAGTGGTGAGGTTAGGGTTTTAAAATATGATTGTGATCTAAGTGCTTAATGTTCTAAAATATTCTAGATCTAGATCTCATACATGGTTAATCCTTAGCTGAAGTCTATTGGACATCAATAACTTAACTAAATCTATTTGCATGCTTAAAGGTTTTCAAAGTTTAAACTTTCTCTTAGATGCTTAGATCTAAATTCCTAAGTGTTTAAATTCTTCAATAAGTAAATTGTGTTTTTCTTTATTGCTATGATCAATTAAGGCCATTTGCCAAATGCTTGAAGTAAATTTTGGTTAAGGTTATAGTGTAGGCAGACACTTAAATCTTTTTCTTTCTCACACTTGTACTTGGATCTCAATGTGTTAAATCAAACATAAGATAAGTGTGATTGTCCTTCATTTCTTGGTTGGCAAGTTGTTATTTCCCTTGTAATTTCTTTCTTAAATTTGCAAGCTATCTATTTGTGCAACTAAGTGATTTTCTCTCACATAACATATATGTATTAATGCCTTTCATTTCATAATCTTAAGCAACACATTTTAGGCTGAAGTGAGTCTCGGCCAAGTCACTAAATCACATTTTAAAAGTGTCATAAAATCTTTAAAACACTCTAAAACACTCCTAAAAGTTTACCTAATTCATATCTTAACTTAGTAGACTATTTAGGGTACCTTAGACCAACATCTTCAACATCTAAAATGGGGATTGATGGGCAACGGAAGATGATTATGCCGGGGACGGTCTTGTGGCGCAGAGTGTCCTTTCTGTGAGAACTCAATCTTTCGGGCTGACCTGGGAAGCTAGGGTAGGCCTTGTTGCCATACTTCTTGAGCATCCAACAGTCATTTGACAATAGGAGGATGAGGCTTTGGTGAAATAGTTTGTAAGGGTAACTAAAATCTTTCAACCTTAAGGAACCCTTAACTTATTAAACAATTAAACCTTGGACTAAAATCTCTAAATACTTTGAGGGTTTAATAACTAAGAGTGGGTATCATTATTCTTCATAATACTTGTGCTTAAAAATCATAACTCTTATTTGTTGATGTATTGATGATGTATTGATTATGATCTCATAAATGTAATATGATGCTTTGATCTTCTTGTAACCTGCACACAAGTCATTAAAGTGGTTAGCTTGTTTGATGTATTTTAACATTCTTTACTTGTAAATCTTGTACTTAATTTTTGATTCAACTATTCTTTTGTATAACTGGTAATCATACTTGTAACAAATCACCCTAACATCTAGTTGATCCCTTGCCTAATCTTAGGCACTTGTCTTAGTTGCCCTAGGAAAAGGTCTTGCTTAACATACTAACCCTTGCATCTTGCATTTCTGCTTGTGCATCTTAGGATTAGAATCCCCCCAAGCCTTAACAAATTAAAACCAACTACTAGAAGTTAACTTTAAAACTTAACTAGAAACTAGGGACTGTTATCCCCGATATCTAGGGATAACTAGGAGATCATGTCTCGAGGCCCACATGGTCCTAGACATGGAGTACGAGAGCAGATTGACTTGAGCATGGCCCTTGAGGGCCCATCTTTTCTTCTTCTCAGCCATACTTGTCCTGCCAGCAGTACTAGCCTCCATCACTACCGGCCTAGGCTTGCATCAGAAAGGGGTCTTGCTCCATGAGGTAATTGGTCCAAGGTATCATGGTATGTGTCATATTTGATTATTATAACTTTCTCATATATGCATTAGGTNAATCAATCAATGACACCACTTCAAAAACAGATTCAAATGAAGATGTAGTTTGTTATAAACAAGTTCCACTTGCACTTTCCAAGCACATAACCAAACCTTGGGAAGAAATCATCAACAACAAGCACACAATAGGTCTTGGATACAAAATGGAAGTGACCTATCGCATTCTAGATTATTTTGAACCAATCCAGTTCTAGAGTGTTGGATTCCTTCAAGAAAATTCATCTTCACTTACTCCAATTCAAGAGCAAATTCTGAAATGCCAACATTGTCATCGAGTTGGCCACGTGGAAGAACAATGTTTTGATCTTCATCCTTGTGAGCATTGGGGAAAGCATAATCTGCAAGAGTAAAGAATCACTATGGGTGGATCACTTCTTGGCAATGGTCATCAACATTCAAGAAGATATATCAGTCATACCAAAGAATTCATTCTCGAGTATTGACACATCTTGTAGTGGAAAGATTTGTATCTTCTCACATTGTACCTAACATGGAGGAATAATACTAGTGATTGACAGTCAGGCTTCAAGTTTCAAATTTCTATCAATTGAGTAGCAACAAGTGAGTGTGACAAGTGAGTGTGATCTGGTTTGTGTTCATCCCAAAACCACCAGATTGGTCTGTGGTTTTCCTTAAACCTCCATGCAGTAAAAGACAACAACTTCTACTAGAGAACAATTTATGGTCGTCTTTAAACCAACATTCGAGAGCACTTCGAATTTAGCAAATGACATTAGCTTCTAGCTAACTTAGGAAATGTTCCAGGAATCATTGAGCCTTAGAGCCAAGTTCCATGGTTTGTGGTCTTCCTTAAACCACCATCACCATTTAGCAGAAGCTATCCTCTCTTTTTGTTGCTTTACTGTTAATTTAGGGTTTTATTGCAAAAAACATTCATTTTCAGCCATAAATAACCTAGATGTTTTGATTTATATGCATATTGTCTACCTAATAAACATTGTTGAAACCCTAATTTGTATTTCTGAAGTATTATTACAACCTTTTAGGGAAAAAGGTCTAGGGTTATAGGGTTGTTATATGTCCCTTAATTTTTTGAGTTTTTTGGTTAATGAAACTCTAATTTAGCTCATTGTTAGTGCTCTTTATTCATTGAATTATTGCTTGTCAAAGGGCTATTTTCTGCTGTGATAAATTATTTAACTACTGTAATTTGAATTTTTTTTTTCCAAGTTTACAATATCCCTAAGTTTTTTCTTCATTTGTAGTGTTTGGGGATCCTCTTGAGACTTGACATGACCTGTAAAACCTTTTAGACTGATCTAGATCCTCATCTCTTCAAATCTAGAATTTGCTTTGTCTTACCACTTTATAAATACCTTGTCTATCTTATTTCATTGGTGGTTGATTAAGTAGATAACGAGAGGCCCTATACTTGATTATGTCTTGCCTAGGGATTCTTGGAGTCTACTAGGGAAGCCTCCCTTGTGTTGGATTCCACTTCTTCACTAAAAAGAGGGAAGTTGTTTCCTAGGTGACAGTGATGACATCTTCCAATGTTCCACTAGTCTTGTGCCTTGTGAAGTCTTTGCACTTGGTGCTAGATTATGTGGCAATAGGACCTGTTATCCCCGATATCTAGGGATAACTAGGAGATCATGTCTCGAGGCCCACATGGTCCTAGACATGGAGTACCGAGAGCAGGAGCGACCTGAGCATGGTCCTTGAGGACCCATGTTCTTCTTGTCAGCCAACTTTGTCCTGTCAGCAGTACCAGCCTCCATCACTACCGACCTGGGCTTGCATCAGAAAGGGGTCTTGCTCCATGAGGTAATTGGTCCAAGGTATCATGGTATGTGTCATATTTGATCATTATGACCTTCTTATGTATGCATGAGATCTCTTTCATTTCGGATAACTGCTTGGATCTTACACTAATCCACTTGACCATTGTTGGGGTAATTGATGGGGTAGCTTAGCAAGTTGGTATTCATGGGTTTTTGTTAGCCACCAAAGGGGGTTTGCAGAACCATCGTCCG
>SNQJ01S0183088.1:5555-24598 GCA_010110895.2 Picea sitchensis | reverse complement strand
TTGTAAATCAATAATTACAACAATTGGTGAGGTGAATTGAAGAAGTAGAAACTAGAGAAGATATTGGAGAACCATATTCCATTAGTTTAGGATTGTAGCATGAAAAGATGAAAGAAGAAAAACAAAAAGGAGATGTTGCATCCCAAATAAATATATTTTTGAAAAGTAAGAGACTCTCCAATTAGGTCAAAGTTTCACATTGTGATGGAAGTATGAAGGTAGAAGCACTGGTGGATTGGATTAGTGAAGTGGAGAGGTATCTTAAGTATGAGAAGATAGAAAACATAAATATGGTGAAGTTAATAATTAATAATTTGAGAGGTCATGCTCTCGTTCGATGATATTTCTATATCATGAATAACTTACCTAGAGTTGGGAGAAAGTAGATGCTCAAAGTTAACATTTGATATAATTTCTTTATGGTAGAAAGAAAAAAACAGTAATTTCCAAACGTGATGATAATGGTGCAAGATCAAAATGGTACATGGCTTGTTGATGAAATTAGCACTCTTCCATGACCACATCTGCTATTAAATTGTCTAAGTGATATATTTTCCTTTGTTTCTGTCTGTTATTATATTGGTCATAAATTTCACTCTCCACTCTTATCGCTTTGCATGAATCAAAATATAGCAACATTCAAAGAAATCTTCATTTCTTCTCTGCACTTCCCTACTATATATTCATTCATTTTTTTCAATATTTTGAACCACACGCAACGTATCACATGATAAAAAATGTGTTATTTTAAATGATTTATGCTCTCATATGAAATGTGATTTCCTGCAGCTTCTTATGAATGATTTGTTTGTTGACCCCAAAAATCTATAACCAAACCCTTAATTTCCAAACATTCCTCGGAATATTTGTTAAGGTGATTTGAAAGGTTTTCCAAAATCATGTCATCTCCTTCATTTTAGTATTTGGAAAATCATGTCATCTCCTTCATTTTAGTATTTGGAAGATGTCAAATTCTGGGAGTTGTAGAAGACTTATTCCACCTACAGAGCATGTATGAACTGATACACATACCAAAATAGATAAATCATGACTTCATACATAGAGAATCATAATCAGGAAACCATGATTTGATATTAGGCTAGCAAGTACAACCCAATCCCTTTGAATGAGTGTCATTGTTGAAGAATATAAATTGATATAAATCATAAAAGGTATGTATATATTCTAGAAATGATTTTGAACGTTAGAACATGATCTCGGTAAGGTGGCAAATTGTAATGTTCCTGACTTTGCTAGTCTAGGAACACCGCTAATGTGTGTGTAGATCAAAGGTTTACAACATATAAAATGATCATACAAATAAAATGTGACAAAGGACTGCAAAGTTTTGTATTATGATATCTTTGTAGGGATTACAAAATGGTCAATGCAAACACAATACTGACAATACCGACTAGATCAACATACAAAGAATCTTAGCTGGAATATAAATAAGCAATTGCATCAATAACAACACTCAGCCTAGAGATCAAAAAGACAAAAGGATCTTTAGCCGAATACAAATAAGCAATCGCGACCGGGAATAACAACACTTGGCTAGATCAAAGACAAAGGATCTTAGCTGCAATACAGCCAGCAACTAAAAGATAATACTGGAATATGGGAGCACTCAAGAATGATGGAAGACCTCGGCGATCTTCCCTTGACTAGGTGTGTCTTTCAACACTGAATCAACCAACTGGTGTCTTCCTCCCGAAATACACTGAACTAACTATCTCTCTTGAGATGTGCTCTTCTCCTCAATGACAAGTCATAATTCGTATAATGATGAATTAGGTCATCGACCCTTCCTTTATAGTTTTCCAAAACCCTAAATCATACCGAAACCCTAAATCACCGCTGAAAACCAATTCATTGTTGACTTCTATTTTTTATCTTATAATGACTTAAAAGCATTGTTAACTTTGTTAGCTCAATGTCACTTTCCAAATATAACATATGCGACTGGTGACTTCTAGTAAAGTGTTGTTAACTCTGTTAGCTCAATGTCACTTTCCTCAATCACTAACCGCGGACTAGAGTTACCTCTATTAACCCTGTTTACCTCTCTTTGCCCTCGCTATAGTCTAACGTAGGTGGTTTAGACCATTAAGCCTCCTCTTTGAGCTCCTATTTGAAAGGGACATTACGTCTCCTCCTTCCAAATTGCTTTGTCCTCAAGCAATACCAGTCCTGGGTGTTGCAACACTTGCTCTCTCTCCCAAGTAGTGTATTCTACTGGAAGCCCTCTCCATCCCATCAAACACTTCTTATGACCTTGCTCCTTAGTTTCGCTTCCTGGATTCCAAAACCTCCTCCCTAACTAACTCCAATTGTCCCTCCTCATCCAACGGGGGGAGCTCCTCTGTTGTGTTAGTGAATTGTCCCACTGCCTCTTTTAGGCAAGACACGTGGAACACGCTATGAATCCTTCTCTCCTTTGGAAGTTCTAGCTCATAAGAAACCTTCGCTTCCTACAAGATGATCCGTGAGGGACCATGTACCCAGGTTTCTTGAGATTTTTGGCTCCACTTTTCTTCAGAGATGACTGTCTATAGGTTTGGAGTCTCAAGAAAACCAAATTTCCACCCTCAAAGTCAAGCATTTAACTCCGCTCCGTCACGCTATCTTCCTCACGGGTTTCATATTGCCTGGCAGTTCTTTCAACAATTTGAGAATATCCTCACTCTCTATGATCCAATCCTCGCCTTGGGAGCTCTACTCTCCCTCAAGACCAAGTCGACCAAAGTGGGAGCATCAACCCACGTTCTAGGGTGTCATACCAATGGACACGCGGAAGGTGGTGTTGTAGCACGTTCCCTGTAAATCCACTTTGCATCTAACATTCTTCTCGTTGTCCTCCTACATAGTTCTCCTCAAATACCCTTCAACCCACTTGTTGACAATCTCGGTCTCCGCCCATCCGGTTCAGGGTGATAGTCAAAGGTGCAACTCGTCCTCAACAACCAAAAAACTTTCCAATGTCCCTATGAACTCACCGTCTCGCTTTCACCGCATAATGTTCTTTCTGCTAAATCCATGAAGTCCTAATACCCCTCAAGAAAAGCTCGCTTCCCTCAATCCACGCTTGTATCACGGTGATGGCGTGAGAAGAAACATGATCAACTGGCTAAATCCACTACATAGATGCAGTTCTTACTTTGGACCTTGGGTAGACCGGTGATTTAGTCCATAGATATACCTCCCATTTCTACTCTGGAATGGGGAGGGTCATATTCCTCGGAAGAGCGCATGCTCCGACTTGTTCTCACTGCAAGTCACACTCACCTATCGCAGTCTCATAACGCCTTGTTTGAGGCCCTCCATGAGAACTTCTCAATTTGTCTGTAGGTTTTTGAAAAAACCCCTGATGGCCTAGAGGTGAATCATGAACTGGTGAGGATTTTCTTCTTCAAAATTTCTAAATCCCGCACCAAGTAGACTCTATCCTTGTAAAATATGACATCACAATGACCCTATACTGGTCATCCTATATTTACCCATCCATCACCTCAATAAGAGAGAACTTGTTCTTGGAATATTCCATTAACAAGTGGGATTTCCAATCTAATTAAAATCTCCATCAAAGAACATGCCATGGGTCTCCTCGATAGTGCATCGAATTTCACAATGTTATTCTTCCTTGACATACTCTATGTCAAAGTTCAATCTCGCACCTTCGCTACCCATTTATGTTGGTGTTCACTATGTCCTTCTGCTCAAGGAAATATTTCAAACCGCTAGGATCGGCCTTGACCATGAATTTGTTGCCCACCAAATATTGTCCGAACTTGGTCAAGGCATGCATGATTTCCAACATTTCCCTTGTCATAAATGGCACAAACTCTTAGGTTGACTAAGCTTTCAGCTCTCTAATACAATGGGGTGTCCTCCCCGCATCAAAACTACACCGATCCCTTTGCCGGATGTGACACACTCTAGTACAAATGGCGTGGTGGAGTCCGTAGTGCCAACACTCGACAAGTGCTCATGACTTCCTTCATGTGATCAAAGGTTTCATGTGATTTCTCATTCCATGTGAAGGCCCCATGCTCGCAAGATCCGCCGCTGGTGTCTAAGTCGAGAAAAACCCCGACTAACCGGGTTGTAATAGTCGCATTTAAGAAGCTCCTCAATTCCGCCACGCTATTAAGGCCGACCAATCTAGAATGGCCCTGTCCTATTTTGCGCATCTGCATTCCCCGTAATCGATGGGATGTGGTTTGGCAATTAGTTGCTCACATACCTAACTCACACTTGGACTTTGGCATATAATGACTGTGCCTTCATGATGCCTGCCAATACCTCATCCGGTGCTCTATATTCTCTTGCTAAGACTAGCTATGATCAAGATGTCGCCGGAAGAAAACCAAGACTCCATTTCCCTAACTGACCCCTCAATATATGGTTCATGCAACATCGAATGTAGCGGTGCATTGGTTAGCCCAAATGGCATAACCAGCATCCCAGTGTCCAAAATGACATCGAAATGTCGTTTTCTCTATGTCCCCGCTTCTGATGATGATCCTGGTGATATCCAGAGCGTAGATCAATTTTTGAGAAGAAAATTGCCCCATGCGTTCATCCATCAACTCACAATGTGGATAGGGTACCCATTTTATGGTTTTCTTTGTTCAAGGCTCGCAATCAATGCACACATCCTCATGGTGCCATCCTTCTTCTCGTAATCCAAGACAACTGAAGAAGCAAATTGGTCGTTGCTCGGCCTCGATGTGTCCCATCGCTAACAATTCATTGATTGTCTTCTATCTCATCCTTGAACCTCCTAGGATGAGAGCATTAGGTGATCATAGGTTTGGCCTCCTCCTCTAACTCAATGGTGTGCTCAAACCCTCACAAGTGGTCTCCCCGTGGATTGCCTCAAAGACCACCGGTCTTCCCAATAAATTCTTTATCTCTTTATGGTATTGTTGTCAACCTTTCGAAATTTTTTGAGTAGTGATCAAGAATTCTCATAGCAAGATATGCTACTCCCCATGTCTAAATATCCTTCCATCCTCTCGTTTGAAACTGCTCTAGGTGCTCCGTCGACATACCTCTTAGAACAACCTTCTTCCCATCCGGATCTCTAAATCCCATTTCCATAGTTTGTAGTTGGTAGTGATTTTTCCCAAGGTAATTATCCATCAACTCCTAACACCACATCTCTGTAGTCCACAGGGTCAACCACATAAATGTGCGTCTCTCACCGTAGTTCCCTTAACTTCATCTCTAAGTTTAAATTCTTTTCTAGATTGACTTTACCGTGGCCATCCGCTACCACAACATCAAACCCTCAAACTCCTCCGGCCTCAAGTGCCCGCCTCGGGATACTCAAGGAAAGGCCGAGCGAAGTTGTGGGTGGCCCACCATCTATCAAGACAATTTCCCATTGGCCCTCAATAATCCCTCTGATACGGAGGGTGCTTGGCGGCCTCGGGAACACCGAAAGGGTCGCGGTGACTCCTCCCTTTGCTCGGCTTCTCCTACAGTCGTCGCGCTATGGGACTATCGAGGATGGCTCCTCACTGCGTTCGCGGGTTCACGGGAAGTCGCTCACTGGTGCTGACTCCTCTCAACTAGTGGATCCATTGTCTTTCCTCCTCCTCACTGTCCACACTATCTGACGCTCCTTCAATATAATGAATCTCTCCCTTTGCCATGCACCTGTGGACCTGGGACCCAAGGATCTATGGAGCTAAAGCAAAGCTTCTTCCTCATAAGCTCTCACCTAACTCTCATCCAACTTCTTCCTTTCCTTCCATTCTCTCTGAATGGGTATCCCCGCCTTGATCCCTCTGGGGACAAAATGGTTTGGAGAAAGTTTTAGTCTTTGCAACCCAGTCTGCCAGATCTCGAGTGCGTGAAGGATGGCATCCTGCAAAGTGAGGCTTGTATTCTTTCACCCATCCTCTTAAAGGCTCGTGAGTCCTTTCCGCGGAATAGTGCATGATCAACCCGTTCTCATATATCTCATACTACCATGTATACCGCTTAAAACTCGTATCGAACGCTCGTTGTGCCGCTTTGTCTCAACCGGCTATCCTCAAGTGTGTATCTCGTGATCCATCCTATCAAACCTTCATCCATGGCTTCCAGAACTCCTTTATAGAGGTTATGCAGATCAGACCATGTCACTCACCATGATACCACCACTGTGATGCCTCACCTCCAAGTGTGGGTTGTAAACCGATGGCCTCTGCCCCTGGGCTATCCGGGTTGGAGCTTTGTAATAATGTAGTTCAGATTTTGTACCCAAGTTCGGCGGTATTGACCCATCCGTCAAAGAAGGTATGGTGAGTTTACCAACTTTTCTGATGAAATCAAGGTTATGCCCCTATTTTTTTTTGTGGTCCTCCCCTCTGCATCTCTTTGGGGTAGTTCTTGAGTTTGATTCCACAATACTCGACTAGGGTCATGTCCTCATGAAAGTCATGGCCCAAGGCCACATACTCTCTTCGATACTCTACAATGTCCTCCGCATGTGTGGTCGGTCTCCTCGTGTTATCGACGGTGTCGCTACCGTGGTTTCTGGAAAGTGGGAAATAACGGACGTGGAATCCTACTCATGGAGGTATACCGCACGTAGCAGGATCGGGCCTGACTGCCCCTGAGTTCCCATGCACCGCATGTGGGCCTTGAGTGCCCGAAATATCTACCATAGCCATTCTATCTACTACCTGAGCCAAATACTAAGACATGATCCGCTGGCTAGCTAGCATGCCACTGATAACCTGCATGAAGGCTACTTCTGGGTCCATGGGTTCTTTGCCACTACCTTAAAACATTTCATATATGTCTCCCATACTCCTCTCTGCCTCAAGATCTGCCTTAAGATCTACCCTTCTTTTTGCTTCTCTTTGTGCCTCTTCCTTTTCCTCTGAATTGGGAGGAAAGGGAGGAAATTTAGGTCTATCCCTACTTCCCCGAAATGCATTGCACGCGACATATTCGCTACCTTTGTGCTCATCAATTATCCGGTTCTTTTGTCGGGTTCATGGTCTTTAGTCACAAGCTAGCAGTACTAAAGCTCGATACCACTGTAATGTTCCCCACTTGGCTAGTCTAGGAACGCTACTAATGTGTGTGTAGGATCAAAGGTTTGCTAACATATAAATGATCATACAAATAATAAATGTGACAAAGGACTGCAAGTTTGCATATGATATCTCTGCGGATTACAAAATGTTCAATGTGGCCGGACATCGACAATACTGAATTAGATCAACATACAAAGCGGATCTTAGCCGCATTATAACAAGCAAATCACATCGAAGAATAACACCGGCTAGATCAAAAAGACAAAAGGATCTTAGCCTAATACAAATAAGCAACCGCGATCGGTCAACAACACTCGCTAGATCAAAGACGTGCGATCTTAGCCGAATACAAATAAGCAACTAAAAGATACCACCCTAATATGGGAGCATTGAAGAATGATGGAACATCTCGATGATCTTTCCCTGCGACTAGGGTGTGTCTTTCAACACCGAATCAACCAACTAGTGTCTTCCTCCGGGAATACACAACTATATCTCCCCGAGATGCTTTTCCTCAAATGACGTCATAATTGATATTTATTCACCATCATTTGAACCTAATTACCGCTGACTTCATTTTTATTCATAATGACTTAAAAGCGCTGTTAACTCTTGTTAGCTCAACGCCACTTTCCAAATATAACATCTATGACCTGCGACCTCTAGTAAACCGCTGTTAACTCTTGTTAGCTCAATGTCACTTTCTAATATAATATCGCAGGACTAGAGTGACCTCTAGTAAACATGTTTACCCCTCTTTGGCCCCGGCATATAGTCTAACGTGGGTGGTTTAGACCATTAAGCCTCCTCTTCTGAGCACCCTATTTGTTAAGGGACATTACACAAATGCATAACTATCATTACTCCCAACTAGAAATACTTTTTGAACGTTATATTCTAGAAACACTATTCTTGTAGCGCCATTTCCATTATGACAAAATTTGAAAATTCAAATGAGGAAAGGACAAGTTATGTGAAAAAAAAATTTCATATCAAATCCTAATCTTTAAAACCTCAAAATCATTTAAAATATGCATAAAAGATTGAAAAATAAGCTTCAAAGCCAAGAGGGAAAAACGAGTTGAACAAAAAAATCATGGAAAATGGGTATTATAGGGACTAGGGACACCCAATCAGTAAAAACCAAGATTAAGGACTAACACTTATTATGGTGTTATATGTTTTAAATCCTTTGTGAGAGTGATTTACTATGTAATTTGAATAGTTGATGGCTTCCGCCCAATAGTTTAGATTTAATCCCTTATATTGTATCATATAATTATCCATTTCTTTTTATGTGTGGTTTTTTCTCTCAGCAAAACCATTTTTTGTTGTGGTGTATATAGAATATGCTGTAATTTGAATGTCCTATGTAGTGCAATAGGTTGTAACTTGTTGCTCACATATTCACCTTCATTATCCGTTCTTAACCTTTGTAATTGATGTCTAGATTTGTTTTATACAATGGTCTCTAGTAGGCCCAAAACATGTCAAAACTTCACTCTTTTATTTTTAAGAACTAAAACCCAATGTGGCCACTTGAGAGAATTTATTAATGAAATATAAGAAGTAATTTCACCCATAAAAAGAAGGAGAATAAATAAACCACACAAATCATTATGAATGTGTTGCAAAGGGGTCAAGGCATACCAAGAGCCATGTTTTTCCAAATTGTTCCAATGATGTTTGTCAATAACACAACAAGAAAAAAAAAAAACACCATATCTACAAGAAACAAGAGGAACATTAGTCACCATATTATGATCACATAGCTGCTCTAATGGTATAGTTTATATGACCAAACCACCCATGCCAATTTTTTCTCAAGTCATTTCTCTGAGAAACAAAAAATCCATGGAAAAGATGATGACCCTAAGTTTTCAATTTTGTACAAACTAGTAATATCATCAACAATTCTAGTTTCTAGGACATCCTTAGGATATTTTGAATCCTTGATTACAACTTGGTGAGGTGAAAACTCTAAGATTTTACCTTCACTAAAATGAGTAATCTAATATACTAATAGAAGGTTGCAAGAAATACTTGAACACATAATAAATCCTTGAAGTGACCATTATATAATTGAATAATTATGGACTGCATAACACTAAGAGATATATCATCACCAACAAATATTTGTTTCGAATTAAAACCTTTAAGAGAAGAAAAAATGTTCAGATCCTTAGCCATATGATAAGATACTCTAGAATCATTGCCACTCATCAAAATAGGAGACCATCTCACCCACAAAAGTTGCAATGTTTGTTGGTCTTCTTAATTTTTTCTTTTTGTTCTTTGTCACCATTGGGAGTAGGATGTTGTTGATGTGGTTTGGGACAATTGTTTCTGTTGTCAGATCTATGTTTCCTTCTTCGATTCTGGTTTATCTTTCTCTATTATTCCACTAGGATTTTTTGGACGCAGACTAATAATAATTACTCCAAGTTGCAACATCTTATATTTCTTTCTAATCGTATAGAATCACAAAAAAGAATCAAGAGTGGGAGCTTGAAGTACCTAGAGCTTCCTCTCTAATGGCATTAGAGGTAGATACAAATATATAATATGCACTACCAATATTATCAAGAGTAATATATATGCATCAATAATCCTTAAAATCTATTTTATAGACTTGAAGTAAAATTCTAAGTGTTTCAATCTTAGATAAAAAATCTTCGATGCAAGGGAAATCATTTGGACTTAAAGTCATTAACTCCGATTTTCACCATGGTGGGCTCAAATCACATTTTGTTACCAAATACAAGTTCTATCTTAGCCTAGGATTCATACAGGTCATCAATTCCTTGAAGTTGAAATTATAAATAGGAGAGATAAGCATTCCAATTGAGGCCAGGTGCCTCCTCAATTTTATTATCCCATTTTCCTTTATTTTCGGCATTAATGGGGGATTTAATTTTCCCAAGATAATTTTGGTGCAATTATTTACTTCTTAGTACATTCTTCATCTGGGATTTCCATGAGAAGTAGTTGGTAATGGTAAGCAAAATATCACTTATATAATCCATATTAAAATATGCATAAGATATGGATTCAAAAGATGAAATTGACAATTTAGATGGAAATCTTTGAAAAAAGTAGGTTGTTTAAAAAAAATAACACTAAAAATGAACTTGATGTGGAAAGCAGCTATTTTTAAAAAAGGTACAATTGGTAACCAAACTGATACATGGAAGGTAGAAGTTATTCCACGTGGTGATGGATGCACAAAGTGAGGTGGTTGAGCAAAAATTCCCTTCCTCTCTAACTTTGACTATAAACTCATTTTTAGAAATAAGTTACATGATGAAGTGACCCACTTTATATAATAAGTGAGAATTTTGCATAATGAATATAAATTAAATTTACTCCAAAAAAGTAAATCCAAAGAATATTAAAAGTTACTTATAATTCAAGTGAAATGCACTTTACAATTTGAAGTGAGATAACTCAAGTTTGCATAAACTTTTCAAAAGTAACTTCTAGTAGATTTGAACCCAAATAGCTCTTATTAAATAAAAACAACTTTCAACTAAGTATAGTGAAAAATACATAAATAATTTTAATGGAGGTTAGATACAAATTAAATTTACCCAAAATGCAATTTTCTCTTTCTTTCTAAGCTTGTTGAGATCACATAAAGTTCAGAACAAAGAGAATATGAGAAACATAAAACACTTTCACTCTATTTATAATTTTCTGATATCACACATAGTACATGACAAAGAGAATAGATAGACCAAAAAAAGTAGAAAACTAAGAAAGCAAAACATAAAACCAAAACATTGCACCATATAAAAAAAAAAAATGACATATATTCGAAGTTTATACCTCCGGGGATTTGACAAAAATGGTTTCACTATATTGGAGAACAAAACATTCTGAGGGAAAATTAAAACAGCCAAATGAAAGTAGTGCCTCTAGACACTGAATAGTCCTCAAAAAGAAATTCACAAAAATATCAATGAGAAATGTTGAAACACAAGTTCAAGATCTTGATCAACAATGAAAGGGGTCTCAAAATGGCTTCAGATTACCATGTTCAACAAAATAAGGTATTCCCATAGGATGAACAACTTTAATAACCACTCACACAACCAAAAAATATATTAATACATCGATGTTTTTATAGAAGGAAATGATTAAAGAGGGAAATAATCCAATTACCCTAGCCAATGTGGCTACCTTGAGGAATATATTAAAGAAAAAATATTTTTACAAGAGAGATTCTCATAATTGATCATTAGAAAATGACCTCTAGGCTCCTTTAAATAGAGATCATGGACCAACCAGGTTAATCCAAGGATCAATATAGTCATTAATATCATGGTGAATATGATCCATCGAGTGACTATATTTTTGGGTATGTACTGTATTCTTTGCACATGGTTTAGAAAGAGGGGGGTCACAATGGATTTTCATGGGGGTAGTACCCCCCTAGTTGGTGGGGCCCAAAGAGCCCTGTAAGGGGTTCCTGAAGGGTCCCACCAAACGAAATATCATCGATATTTTTTTATCGAGTGGTTATTATTGGTATGGTTTTCTCCATTGGTAGATTTATGGCACACAATTTTTTGGTCCATGGTGATGTAATTGTGGTTAAGGAACTACAATTAAATTCTGATCTAGGGTTAATAGATAGGTTTTTTGATGCTTCTCTCTCTCTCTCTTCAGATATATATATATATATATATATATATATATATATATATATATATATATATATATATGTAGGAAGATGAATAGAATTAGAGAGAAGTGGCTCTAAAATAGGTTGTTGATTTTCCTAGTTGGCTTCCAGAGTAAATCTTTGTGTATATGTGATTACATTTGTTTTTCCTTTCTTCCTTAAGAATTTGTGTGTGCATTTCATTACTATAAAATGTTTAAAACTTACATCTATGTCTAGAACATACCGCGACCATCAATTATATAACTACTACTGCATACCAATGCATATTAAATACACACTTTTACTTAATGACATATTGCATCAAGTTCAACTTAACTAACTCCTAAGTGTCTAAATATCTAACAATAATTTTAATTCCATTCTTTAAGGTATTTGGATCTGGGACACACCCCCATGAAGTTTTTCATCAAAATAAAATTAACAGACTTTGACACCTTTCTCCTTCGTCCCGTAAATGAAATGGGCAACCTCGATATTTCTTTGATTTTTTTTAGAAATTTTAACTAACAAATGAAGCTCAAATGTTTCTTTAAGATAATGATAACCAACTATTTTGGGGAAATGATTTCATTAATGGTGGGGGTATATGTTCCATTTCTTCAATTGAATCCACTGACCCAAGAACACAAATCCTCGGGAATAGTTCAATAAAAATGTATACACCAGGATTTGATTGTATATGTTGGTATATTAATGAGATCCTATGGTGGTCTTCTTCAAGAGACATGCCTAAAATTTGATGGTGGCGAGGGTTTTCCCTAGGCTTGAGAGATATATTTGAGCTTCATTATCTCACATATATGTTGACTAGTTAACAATCACATTGGATAAATCAACATAAATCAATATGTCTTGATATCTAATCTATAATATTTCATATATAAAATAGTATGTAGAACATAAATAATTAGCTAGAAATGGTATATAAACAATGATACAACCATAAAAACACCACAATAATACCAAAATAATACCAGAAATAGTACTTTGATTACTGAGAGCAATGTTCACTTGCCTCTTCGAGGGGGAAACCTCCAGCAGAGCAGATCGCTATTACAATAATATCCAAGACAAAACTTCTCATACCCTCTACTCCTATTTATACTAAATATGTCTATCCAAAAGAACAATCTAGAGGAAGATCCTTCTAGAAGAGGAAGCTTCTATTAGGTCTTCTTACATTTGACTTATTCTTCCTTATTGATAGGCCTTATTAATATTGGAATTTATTACATGGAAATATATTATTCTACCTACGTGAGGGGTTAGGTCCCTAACATGTCCTCCCCTTAAAAACAACCTTGTCCTCAAGGCTTAAGATGAGGAAATTGTTGCAGAATGGTAGTTGGTTCCCAAGTGGCATCTGCTGGAGTTGTATCTTTCCATTGGAATAACACTTCCTTGATGGTGTGTTGATGCAGACGATGCTCACGCTGGTCCAAAACTGCTTGTGGTAGTATCCAAATGGATCCTTATTTATCCAACTCGGGAAGGTTGGTTTGAGTTTGGCACTTAGTTTGAATCACCTTCTTTAAGAAATAAACATGAAAAACAGGATGGAGCTTAGAATGAATGGGAAAATGTAACTGATAGGCCACCTATCCCACACGCTTGATAACGGTATAAGGACCATAAAATTTTGGTGCTAGTTTTTTACAATGGTCAACCTTGAGGGAATTTTTCTTATAAGGTTGCAGTCAAAGAAACACATTAGATCCTTCTGCAAATTGACATTCAGAGCGACCTTGATCTGCATGTTTCTTCATGCGATTCTGGTACATGATCATATTATCTTTGAGGGTACAGAGAATAGCCTCTCAAACTGTAAGCATTTGATCAACCACTTGGACCTTCGAGACACTTGGAAAGTATGAGAGAGACGAAGGTGGATTTTGTCCATATACTACTTCAAAATGATTCATGCAGGTAGTTGTATGGTAAGAAGTGTTGTACCACCATTCAACTAATGGTAACCATTGAGCCCATTGATTTTGTCGTTCCGATGAAAAACACCTCAAATATGTTTCCAAACACTTGTTGACAACTTTAGTTTGACCATCATTACGGGGATGATAAGATGTGCTGAGATGCAATTGGGTGCCTTGTAGCTTGAACAATTCTTGCCAAAAATTTCTGGTGAAAGTGGGGTCACGATGAGAAACAATAGAATGAGGCATACCATGAAGCTTGAAGACCTGATCCATGAAAAATTGAGCCACAGTGGAGGCTGTAAATGGGTGTTTAAGAGAACATAAATGAGCATACTTGGAAAGACGATAAACTACCACCATGATGATTGATCTATTTCTTTATTTAGGTAGGCCTATAGTAAAATCCATGGAGATATCCCTCCAAATAGCCGGTGAAATCAGAAGCGGTTGTAGTGTGCTAGGAGATTTGACTGTTTCTCCCGTGTTGCATTGACAAACATCACATTCTTCCACAAAATTGTGAACGTCATGTTTCATACCATCCCAGAAAAAAGAACGTTTGAACTAGTCATAGGTTTTGGTAAAGACTGAGTTCCTAGCAGTGGGTGTAGCATGAAGCTCAGAAAGTACCATGAATTTAAGTTTTGAATATTTACTTAAATAAAAATGACCTTTATATCGAAGCTCATAAATTTGTCAAGAGTACCCTGGGTAAATATGAGAATTGGCCTGGAATTGTTGTATCAGATACAAAATTTTGGTACTGTGTAGCCATTCTTGGCAAACATCTTGGAGATAATATAGTACAATGAAGGAGAGGGATAAAAGGGACCCTTCATCTTCATATTTTATGGAAAGTGCATCAACAACCACATTGTCTTTTCATTTCTTGTAATTGATCTCATAATCATATAAAAAGATCTTAGTTGCCCATTTTGTTTCCTCTGGGGAGGAAAGGCGTTGTTCTAGAAAATACTTGAGGCTTTGATGATATGTCTTAATTTGGAAGTGTTTCCCCAATAGATAAGGGTGCCAAAGATCCATTGCATGCATAATAGCCAACATTTCCTTTTCATAGATTGATTTTCCCAAATTTCACTCGGACAATTGTTTGTTGGTAAAGGCCAAAGGTCGACCCTATTGCATAAGGACTGCTCCAATTCCTTTCTTGGAAGCATCACATTCCAAGACAAAGGTATTTGTGAAATCGGGAAGGGCTAGGATTGGAGTGGTGCACATGGTCGTCTTCAAGTTTTGAAAGGCCTGAGCAGCTGCGAGAGTCCAAGTGAAAGAATTCTTTTTAAGGAGAGTACTGAGAGGGGCTGCAATCTTTCCATAATTCTTAACAAACTTGCAATAATAAACTATTAAACCCATAAATCCACATAATATTTTGAGAGTCTTTGGGTGAGGCCAATCCTACATAGCTTCAATCTTTTTAGGATCCACCTTGACACCATCCTTTCCAAAAATATGACCCAAGTACTCGACTTCTGAGGCACCAAAATCACATTTAGAATGTTTGAGGAAAGGTTGGTTCTAAGAGAGTAGATGGAGAACTCGATCCACATGAGAAATATGGGTTGTCCGGATTTTACTATAGACAAGGATATCGTCAAAGAAAACTAAGACAAAATGAAGGAGAAAAGGATGGAAGACATGATTCATGACTCATGAGGCTTTGGAAAGTGGACGGATTATTACACAAGCCAAAGGGCATGACCAAAAATTCATAGTGGCCCTCATGAGTTCTAAATAAAGTCTTATTAATGTCTTCCTCGTTCATACATATCTGGTGGTAGCCAGAATGAAGATCAAGTTTAGTAAAGATCTGGGCACCACTCAATTCATATAAGAGGTCATCAATGAAAGGGATGGAAATTTTTTCTTTAATGGTGATTTTTTTTAGGGTGCGAAAGTCAGGACACATGCATCGAGAAACTTATTTATTAAGGACCATGACCATAAGATAAGAGTAGGGGATCATACTAGGAAGGATAACACCTACGTTGAGCAATTCTTGAACAATTTTCTCAATTTCATTTTTTTCGGAAAAGGGATGATGATAGGGATGGATATTTGGAGGAAGGCTATTGGGGAAAAGGGGAATGGAATGATCATGAACACCATGGGAAGGATGGAGTCCCTGGGAGTGGAAAAAAAAAATTGGTGTTTATAGAGGATGGATTGGAGGTCCTATGACATAGAGAGTGTCTCAGTGGCTTCAATGGCATGAAGTTGTTCAATAATGCCAGAATGACCTTTTTTGAGCAACTTTTGATGATCTCCAGGGAACTGATGGTGATGCCTTGGAACTTATATTGTTGACCCTCTTGGTCAAATTGCATGGTTAATTACTTAAAATCCATGAGAATGGGACCCAAATTCCTTAGCCATTATGCACCCAACACAATGTCACAACTGCCCATGTCGATAGAAAACATATGAGATTTCATGTGGCACTGACCAATTTGGAGACACAGATTTTCACAATGCCCGCCACATTTCATGGACCCGTCATTGGAAATCATGATTTGAAAATTATTGACAACACAGATATAGCAATTAGTTTCTTGGGAAATGTGGCGATGAATAAAATTATGGTTTCTTTCACTACCAACAAGAATGATGACCTTTGTATGCTTAATGAAACTAATTAGATTGAGAGTTTCGGGAAAAGAGAAGCCAGTGAGAGCATTCATGGAAATGACTAGTTTGACTTCGGGAGGGTCAGAGGGAGGGGTCAGGTCAGTGGGTTCAGGTGACATGGCCACAAGGGGAGCCTCAACATCATCTTCCAAAACATTCTCCGAGATGGACATAAAAATATTTTGTTCTTTACACTTGTGCTCAAGAAAATATTTGTCATCACAATTATAACAAAGGCCTTTGAGTTGGTGTTCATCCATTTCTTCCCTGGTCAATTTTTTTATCTTTAGTGGAGTAGAAGGAGTAGTGGGAGTGATTAGTTTAGTGCGAGTAATAAAGGAGGGTTTTTGGTTTTGAGAAGAGACAGCCTGGTGTGCTTCCTTAGCTCTTTTAGTAGCGTCAACCCAAGTCTGAGGCCGAGACATGACGACATGGGCATGAATCTCATCCTTGAGGACACTCATAAAAAATTATCGGAAAAAATCATCAGACATGCCCTCTGTACGGAAATCTAATCGCTCAAAAGCGGATATAAAGTATTCCACTATGCCATGTTGTTTCAACTTTTTCAAATGACCTAAATGGTTGGTGTCAGTGTCAAAGCATTCATAAAGTTCTACCACAAATTGTGTCCAAGCCACATACCCTTGGCGGGAATTTTTTCTCCATTTCCACCATTGCCAATGTTATTGATCTAGATGGATAACACCATACTGAAGTTTGTCCAACTCAACTGTAATTCCATACAATGAAAAATAATGTTCCATTTGATTTACCCAGCTAGTGGGATCTAAGCCATCAAATTTGGTCACATCCACGCGTAGAAGGCACAGGTCACGCTGAAAGTGATGGGGCTAGAAATTATGGGAATGAGAGGAAGTTAGACCTTCGGGTTACAAAGGTGGGTCAGATGCATGAATATATGCAAGGATATGCAACTTGGCACAGATCATTGTAGTGAAGGAGGCAAACTAAAAATTGAAGGATTCAAGTTGGGTAGCGAGTTCCCGTTTGATGTCCTCCATTTTTGCATCGGTGGAGGAATGTATATTTTTATTGATGGTGGCAACATTGGCACTAGTTTGTCTCACTTTTTGTTGGGTTTCTGTGAAATTAGAGTACAAGGAATTGAAGTGAGCTTCCAAGTCTTGGCTACGGGTCTGGGCCATGATGAAGAGGGAATATGACAAGGGGCAGGTGGGACCACAAAGAAAATGGGTTATGGGTGGAGTGTATCACAACAATCAGGGCAA
The DNA here is from genome assembly GCA_010110895.2 of Picea sitchensis. Taxonomy (NCBI): domain Eukaryota; kingdom Viridiplantae; phylum Streptophyta; class Pinopsida; order Pinales; family Pinaceae; genus Picea; species Picea sitchensis. The sequence goes on along the minus strand of SNQJ01S0183088.1, from coordinate 7,035 downwards.
TGAGGGGAATCCAATGGGGTAAATCCCAAATAAGGTTGTCGGAAGGGGGCCGGGTCCACGAGAAAAATAATTTGTGGAAAAACGATAGGTATGACCACGATAAGGGCGAAGATAGGAATCCAATGGGATAGGTCTCAAATAATGGTGCCAACAGGATCTAGATCTTTTGTTTTTTACTCCTCCAGAGTTATACTATGATCTGAAGAATACTGTAGCGACGAAATGCCCAAATGCTTAACAAGAAGAAATGTGTAGTAATTTCGCAACCCGAATGCAGGAAACATAGTTGCATGGCAATAGTTCTTGGTTGTTTTGTTTTTGCTTTTGTTCCAAGGTTTAGGGTATCCAAGGGTTCTGAAGACAAGGGTTTTCCTTTTTCTATAGCTCTCTGATATATGTTTGGGGTCCAATAGTAGTACTCGCCCCAATATCTCAGGGCACCAACTAAGGAGACTAGACCGTGCCCTTAGCCGTACTACCCGACTACCCATGTACTAGAGAGTATCTTCCTGAGTGTTGTTCTTGGTGGCACTATAGCATTCAGGTGGCTCATCGGTTTAACTATAGAGGGCTTGAGGAGATCTAGGTTGATCTATATACATGTGTTGTTTGATGTGCTACCACTCGAAGTGGTACCAACAAGGGTTAGAAGGGTGTCCAACAGATGTGCGCTTAAGTACCAATTGTATTTCCTATGTGTATGAATCCCCAACCCCAGGTTTATGCGTGTAACAATAGATCTTTGTAGCTTTAAGACCCTGGAATACGTCTTTACCCCCCAAAAAATTTAACCCTCAATTTTTTGTCGAGGAATGTTCTTTGATACCACTTGTAATATTCCAGATATAAAATAGTATGCAAAACATAAATAATTAGCTAGAAATGGTAGATAAACAATGATATAACCAAAACAACACCACTATAATACCAAAATAATACCAAAATAACACCAGAAAGAGAACTTTGATTAGTGAGGGCAATGTTCACTTGCCTCTTCGAGGGGGAAACCTTCAACATAGTAGATCTCTATTACAATAATATCCAAGAAAAAACTTCTCATACCCTTTACTCCTATTTATACTAAATATTTCTATCCAAAAGAACAATCTAGAGGAAGATCCTTCTAGAAGCAGAAGCTTCTATTAGGTCTTCTTACATTTGACTTATTTTTCCTTATTGCTAGGCCTTATTAATATTGGCCTTTATTACATGGAAACATATTATTCTACTTATGTGAGGGGTTAGATATAAGAGATATAGTCGAGCTTCATTCTATCACATATATGTTGACTAGTTAACAATCACATTGGATAAATCAACATAAATCCATATGTCTTGATATCTAATCAAACTAGGTATATCAAACTGGTTAAGTGATTAATAAATTTTAATTATGATTAGGAAGAGGAACTTTAGCATGAGTTAAAGGTTAACAATTAATGGGTTAGTGGTTATATGATCAGTAGGTTTAAGCATTATG
>SNQJ01S0183087.1:0-19044 GCA_010110895.2 Picea sitchensis | reverse complement strand
GAAGATGACAAAGTGAATTGAAGAAGGAAGTACATGTAGGCCCTGAAGATAATTAAAGAAAAGAATTACAAAATAAGAAATTGTCAGGCCGGCCCTAATGTTAAAAGGAAGTGACATAAATGGTATAAATAAATATCATTATATATTCATTTGATACACAAGTCTAATTTCAGAGGAAATCAGAAGTAAAGAAGGCCGGATTTCAAGGGAGGATGAAGTGTTTTCTTGATGTGTTCTAAGGTATGTTAATTTCAGGTCATCTTACCATTTTTTTCAAAACGATTCAGATGGTGAAATTGATATGGTATTGAGAAGACATATCAAGGTACCTGTGGTAAAAATTTCAGCTCTTGATTCGCTATAATTATGGAGATACACTTTGTGGAAGATAGGGTTTTTGACCAGTCCTGAAGCTAGTCAATAAACAAGTGTTTGAGGTAAAATAGTAATAAATTCTTCATAGAGAATCCAAATTAAGTGGGACAAATTTCATTGGGAAGAGTACGGACTTTAGTTTCATGTGTGTGGGTTTCAGAATCTGATGTTAAATATTGAGCGTGGGGCATTCCGTGCAAGTTCGGTCTTCTGAATAAACAAGAATTGAACAAAGTCTACCATTTTCTCTATAACTTGTTTTTGGGTGGAAGGAAGGGGCAAGGATGGAGAGTTAAATCCTCTCTTGATATTGGAGTACTGTATATTCCTCTTGGAGGTTTATCCCTCTCTTTACATTTGGAAGCTGTAGCTACCTTTGGAAGTCATTACTTCCCTTGAACAATAACTATTGATTATTTCTCATATAATGTGCATGGTGTATCATGGTGTATTGGTGTAACTCTTATACTATTGTTCATTTCTCATTGGATATAGTTGAATGGTTTAAGTATAAGTTGAAAAAGGTTTTAAATTGTACTTGATACTGATTCACCCCCCTCTCAGTATCAACAGAGTGGACGTCAAGTTCGACCAATATAGTCATGCTACCCACTATGATCAAAACCTAATACGAGGGACGTTACATTATGTTGGAAAGATACAAGAGATCATTCAAGTGTACTTCTCTTCTTTCCGATGTGTTATTTTTAGGTGCAAGTGGTGGGACACCTTTGATTGGAATAATATAAAGGAAGATCATGATAATGGGCTGATATGTATCAACTCTAGAAAGATGTGGGATGAAGCTAAAGAGCCTTATGTTTTCCCAAAACATTGCAACCAAGTGTTTTTTAACCCATATGTGTTAACCAGGGATTGGTGGTTCGTATTAAGAGACAAATCTAGATCAAAACATATTTTTGAGAACAACAATGTTATCATGCCAAGCAAGGAACATAATGAGGGTGATGACAAAAAAGAGTGATATGTACATATTTTATTTCATCATTAATATTGTCGTTGTATCTTTTTGTTATCTTTATTTCGCTAATTATATTGTTTTTTATTCATCTTCTAATAGATGAAATGTCAATTTAATTATAACAAATCTTTGAACAATTTTAGTTCATTAACAATCAATTTGATGCTTAATGTGTTTGTCTTTCAAATTATTTGTGACTGCATGGAACAATTGATTGAAATAAAATTTTATATTGTTATTTGAACATATTTATATGTCGCTGCATGTTTAATTATATAAAATTTTAAGAATTATTATCATGATAAAGTCGTAAGAATTATTATCATGTTCAAAAATGCCTCAAGATGTTAGATGTTTGACCCTTTACCAACATGTTATAGAAGCATTGAGACCTAAAAATGATCATAGTAACAATGGTGTATTTAGAATTCTGATGTGTATAGAAGGTGACATTTATCCATTTATTAACAATCCTCTTACCCTTGGACACACTCAAGAACTTGTATAAATCACTTTTGTTAGTGATATGACTTTGATCCTTATATCTCTTAGGGAAATAATTTTAAGATTTGCATTGTAAATCCTTTCTTGAACATTTGAGCTGTGAATATTTTAAACCATGCATGAGTTATTTAATTAATTCTTTTAATTATATATATATGCAACAACGTAGAATATTTTATAGTTGGCAACATGTTTAGATATTGAATGGTAATATTTTAATTTACATAGTTTATTATTTATCCTAATAATCTATGTTGATATTAGAAATAATAATATGGTTGATATGCATGTTTAATAGTACAACCTTTTTGATGATATGTTAACATGATGATTAAAAAATTGAGTTTATGTTCATGTATTTTGTAGATTTAAAAGTACAATAACAAATAATGTGGTTTATAATTTAAAAATTAAATTTCTAACATGATTTTGTGATAATTTGGTTTTTAACTAAAGTGTTTGTTAGTTTACATACTTTTATCATTGCTTTTGGAAATATTTATAATTCTTTTCCCCCAATGTTGAGTAAAACCACAATTAATGAAGTAATTTAAAATTTGATAGCAATCAACTTACATAATAATGAGAAAAATAACAATAGGAAGATTAAGTTGCATCCATAAAATTTTAGGGCCAATAGAATGCTTATCATTGGCGATCATAACTTTTTATAATAACAATTTTTAGTGTAAAAGATTTTATTAAAAAAAATAATTAGTACAATGGAAAATAACATTTATTCATATGTAATTTGTTTTTTGAAAAAAGAATTTAGTTAGAATGAATATATAGGAACTATCTATGCAATAGACAAATGTTTATGGTAATTTTACAATTATAGTTTCAACCATATTGAACTTTGTAATTTATAAAAATATCTTTCATTTTTTATTTAAATTAAGTCTTTACGTTTCATATATAAAATTTTGATATAAGTTCACCAATACATAATCTATAATAAAGATCATTTAGTAAAAATAAAGATCATGATGATAACCATCTAACAAACATAAACATCATCTAAAATACATAATTAAATTCACTAACATCATCTAATTAATTATATATACCTCTAGCACATATAAACGTCATTAATTAGCTAGCACACAAATCTAATAATAAACTAACAGGACATCATCATTGTGATCACATCTAACAAAACACAAGCATTGTCTAACATCATCATCACACAGATCTAACAAACATCATTTAACATGAACATCTATCAAGCACATTTAACAAACATATCTAACATGACCTACTTTGTAATTTATAAAATATCTTTCATTTTTTAAATTAAGTCTCTTTACTGCTTCATATATAAATTTTTGATATAAGTTTACCAATACAAAATCTATAATAAAGATCATTTAGTAAAAATAAACATCATGATGATAACCATCTAACAAACATAAATATCATCTAAAATACACATTTAAATTCACTCACATCATCTAATTAATTATATATACCTCTAGCACATATAAACGCCATTAATTAGCTAGCACACAAATCTAATAATAAACTAACAGGACATCATCATTGTGATCACATCTAACAAACACAAGCATTGTCTAACATCATCATCACACAGATCTAACAAACATCATTTAACATGAACATCTATCAAGCACATTTAACAAAACATATCTAACATGACCTAAAAAATATACACACATCAACATCAACATATATAAATCATATATAAATCAAGGATCATGAACAATGCACATCTAATGAACATTGTTATAACGTACACATATATCAATAACATTTAACAAACATATCTAACATGACCTAAACAATACACACATCAACATCAACATATATATATATATATATATATATATATATTCATGAACAAGTCAACAACTACTATAACATATCTGGTCCAGCTGGTGGGATAATTTGCATATCTACAACAATAGTGGAGGCCTAGTCTATAGTAGAATATGATGGATGGTCAAGAGGAAGTGGTTGGTCGAATCTCTGACCAAAAATAAAGGTGGAGGCATAGGTCCCCGCCTCGCCATCTAGGTGAGGGTGAAAGAGGAGAGGATGAGGAATAGGTCATGCCTACTCATCTAGGTGAGGTGAAAGAGGAGGAGGAGGAATATGTGTTGCCTACTCATGATCTAGTTGAGGTGAAGGAGGAGGAGGATGATGGAGAGGGATCATGACCACTCTCATCAATCGATGGGTATTGGATGAACGATCCATACTTGAAGAAGAGTTGTGCATATCATTGGGATCCCTCCTCGCTGATAGTATCCTAGTAGCTCTGACGATATGATGCATAAGAGGCATAAAATCACGTGGAATATACCTCCAAAGCTTCAAGAGAATAGGATTTTCCTTGATGTCTCACATCAACACATGGTGGAATCCCACCTCGGCCAAAGTGCACATACCAATCACTTAACCCAACTTGAATCGTATCTGGCCTTACGACGATGTCGCCAAGTATATGCACCCCGAGGATCCCCGAATTGCCGTGGGCCTCCCCATACATCATATCCCCATTGATATCTATTAGAGAGGTATCGCTCTAATGAAAGTGCCAATATCTCCTCAAAGATATAGTACATAACACACTATTACGCCATTAAAACAATTTAATAAAACAAGTTAAAGAGCATGCTAGAGTTACTTTTATTATAATTAAGTAAGACGATAAAATGAAACTATATTAATTAAAAAAAAACACTAATATTACCTCTACCAGGGATCATCTAGTGTGAAGAGGATGTTCAACATCCTCACCAATACAAACCCGCCTAAGGAAACAACACCATTACAAACATGTGATCCACTTCATTTCCTTGTAGCCCCTGGGCAAGCACTGGGGGAAATCTTGGCCTAAAAAAAAAAAAAAAAACCTAGTGATCCCTCTTGGGCATATTCTCCCCCACATGTGCATCCACACATGAGTCCTCAAAGCAATAAAACTTAAAAAAATTTGGCCTTGCCCTCCAAAAACTCTCAAAATAAGCAAACAACTCTAAGGGAAAAAGGGAATTTCTACCTCCCATGTATCATAGAAAGACATTTTTCTAGCGTTATACAAAACTGCCAAAACAAATGGCAGACCATTTGATACACCGTGGCCTCTATACCAACAAATCAACATAATACAAAAGATGACAAATAATGCGCTTCCATCACTAGTAAAGTGTGTTATGGTCATCACTAATAGTGAAAGGCAAGTAACTTAACTCCTCTCCGGTGACCTAAATAGGTATCCAATCATCTATACACCTCAAAATCACCGATAGTACATCAAGCCCAATATATTGTTGAGAGTACATGAGATGAATCTCTATTGCAACACCTACTAAGACATCCAACCCAGGAAAATCCTCCCTTCTCTTGGATAGCCTAGTGATAAATTAAATATTCTCCTCAGTGGGATGGTACCATTGACACAGACCCACACAGAAATCTCATCGATGGACATCCCACCAATGGATCAGATGCACCAACAACTCGGAGTGCCCGTTTAGGGATGTATCCTCCTCATAATATTTAAGGAGGTCTACATTCCTCAAGAAAACATGAGTTTCTCAGAGTAATAGGGCGAGGGCACAAATCCCTCTCCCTCTCCCCTCACCTCCCCTCCCATTCCCGACAACATTGTATAGGTCCACCGCCCTTCTTAACGTTGCTCTCCCTCTCAATGCCTCTCAGATGATGAACATATGAAATACATCAACCTCACTCATACACAAAACATAAAAAAATCTACTAAATGATACTTTTATTTATAAATACCTAAAATAACTCTACAAAATAAGTAATTTTCATAATCGGTGCACCTGAAAAATAGTCAAGCACTTCCCGTGGTGTGTACATAAATTGTGAGCATCACCCACGATGCGCTAGTAAAAAATAATGCATCGTATAAAATTTGTTATATTATGTTAACAAGCGGTGCATTGTATAACTCTACAACACCGATGCAATTAGGTAAACCCACACCTTGATGTATTATGGTTATCCCATGCATCAGCTAAAATAAAAACAAATTAAAATCCTAACGACCGCAGGACAATTTAGTGTAATAAATAGTTAAGGCCGGTGTGTACATGTTCCTTGAATGTGCCAATGCATTTCGGTAATGGAGATGCACCACCCCACCAATTTTTAACATTCACACACCGGCCCCATCTATGCATTACTTAATTACCTTTACACACCACTTAAAAATAAAATTAAAATTAAAATTTTTTTTTTTTTTTTTTTTTTTTTTTTTTTTAATTAGTTAAGGTGGTGCATATAATTATTTATATGCACCAGTGTGTTTAAGTAACAGATATGCACCTCCCCACCAATTTTTTTAAATTGATGGTACAAAGTTTGTAATTTTTATCTAATTGTTTCAAAGTACGTGTTCAAGCTATTCGGCTTTTAAAACCTAGTGGTAAAAGCATGAGAATTTAGAGGGCGACCACAAAAAATTCAATTTTAAAATGGTGTGTTTATAAACATGAATGCACCGATGCACACACTTACTAACACAACATGCAAAATAATATATCTGATTTTGTATTGAAAAGGGCCAAAAATTCATAACAAACCATGTTAGGGTAATCGAGACCCATCATCAATAGCTAAATAATTTTACGCTTTGGCATCGACAAACAGATGCACAAGCGCTCCTCTTTACCTAATCAGAGTTAAGGGAAATATCATACCGCTGTGTTGGGCCCCAACAACTCCCTATGTTTCTTTTACAAAAATTTAAAGGGCCCTTATTAGAATCTTGATAATTATAATGAGCTACGTAATCAACCTTTCAAATAGTTCCATGCCTTGGCTTGTTTTGAGACAAACTTAAAACATTCACTATAGTAAGGAAATATCTAATAAAGGAGTATATGTCAAAAGTTAGAACGAAGCATAGTAATCTCAATTTAAACAAAAACGTTACCTTTTATCAAATGTTTACTTTTGTTAAAATTATGATTATGTGTTCATTCTTTTGTCCACAATGCTCTTGACTATTTTGAATAATGTGTCTTGGTTGGTTTCTCATTTAGATGAAATCATTTCGTGATATTAATTAAATAAATTCATTTAATTAATTAATTAAATTGTTTTTCATTTTGCATCTCATAATAATAATAAAAATAAAAAGAATTATCTATGATTTGTTTGATTTTGTGAAAACCAATATTAATATTTTTCTCTCTCCATTAACTTGAAGCTTCTAGAATTAAGATCATATTTGAAAGTAAAATATAAAAATGCTTTGTTTAGAACTTCTATAGTTAGTTTAAATTCATTTTTATTTTCAGATTTTGTTTTATCTAAATTTTTAGGTTGGTCTAATTTAGGTTTCTTTTTGTTTCACGTGCTTCTATTATCAAATATTTGATATGGATTTGATCATGGCTTGATTTTATTATCCAAATAATGCTCAAGATGATTGATCCAAAAAAAAAAAAAAAAAAAAAAAAAAAAAAAAAAAAAAAAAAAAAAAAAAAATAAAATTTGGAAAGGCATCAAGATCGCATAAGCCATTTGCAGAACTCCATTGCCTAAACCAAGGAGGAATTTGAAGAAACGGGTTGAAGAGAGAGAACCAAAATGGTCCATTTTAATTCGCTTTTAGAGATTTTCCCAACAAATGTACGATTTGAGAGATATTTTGGTCTCTTTTAGAGGCAAATTTCAGTAAGTAAATTAATAGTGACGCCATAATTGCCTATATTCATTTTATAAATATATGAGAAAGATCAAAACCAATGGATCCAAGAAATTGAGAGGAAGATTTTAATCCTTTCTCTTTGTATATTATTGCTTTGTAAACTTTTTATTTCTTTCAAATGGAGTAATGGATGGTCAGAATCTTTGAGAATGGATGAGTATTTTCAAGGAAGAATATGGAATTCCGTGCTGTTTAATGGCTTTGTTCTGTGAGTAAAACATGATTTTATTTTTATTATAATATATTCATATTCTTTGAATACTGGATTATGCATTGATTTAATAGCTTTAGTCTTTTATCAATACAATTATTATCATTTATGTATTAATTCTTCCAACTTTAAAGTCTATTATCCAAAACAATTCTCCAGATTCATTTAATGGATATGATTTCAAAACTTAATAGAACAACATATGCATTCAGCTTTAGCCTTTGTTTATAATGTTGTTATTTATGTTTTTTTAACTCACATGTGCAGGTCTTATATCTTTAGATTAAATAATCTGTGATGTGTAGGAGGTTTACATTATAAATACCATCTACGCCTGCTCATCAAAAAATAAGCAATATGTTGTGATTATATCTTCGATTAAATAATGGGATTTATCTTTGAGTTTAAAATTGAATGATGTTCGGCTAGACGATTCCAAATTCTATTCATTTTAATCATGTATAATTAAGTGAGATCACATGTTTATGTTTCTTGTGTTTTCAAAACCTAAGTCAACAAGCATACCCAACTCTGATGAATACTAAGGTTCATTGCAAATTTCTCTCTTGGACATGGCAGTTGGATGTTCACCACTCATGCAGATGCTTGGATACACCTCACTAATTCACTGACATGATAGCTTCTTTGTATTTTTCTGTCATTTACATATCATTGAAACTAGAATGTATAGTTCATCTTTGACTATCCACATGTTCATGTTTCATTAACTTTTTTTTGCAAGATTCTTTAAATTTATAAAAGAAAAACAATAAATATATTTTTATGTGCTTTCTTTATCTGCTTCCTAGAAACAATCATTTTTTACATCGATTTTCGTAAGTTTCGATTAAAACTTGCATCTTGTAAATTATGTAAATAAACGAGACTTGTATATCTTTTGCTTAAATACAACTACTATAGTTACATTTGAACATATGCACATATATATAGTGTGTTTAGTAATTAGTTAGTTATTTCTCTCTTTTATTTGTTTCTTTTAGGATTCTTAGATTGGCTAACAGAGCCATTAAACCTGTCAGAACGAGTTACACCAAATGGCTTGGGTTATTTAGACAACCTCGGACTGGACTCGCTCTTCCAATTGACGGACGATCAATTTCGCCCGTCAACACGTTGCGGTGTGCCCTGTAAATTTATAGGGTGCACCAACCACAGTGTGAGCTGAAAAATTAACTCAATTTTAAATTTTAATTTGCCAAAAACTTAAGTTATAAAGAAACAGAGTTATTACCTAGAAATTTTGTCATTGCGGAGGCATGGTTGGCACATAGTAAAAAAAAACAATTTTTCCCATTGTTTGACAAAATTTGAAAGCCACACACACAACAACAGACGAAAGGAAGGCAAGAAAGAGAAGCACTGATGACAGGGCGCTTCAGAGAGGAAAAAGTGGCACCGATGATTTTGAGATCTACAACATTGAAAATGGTAAAAATAAATTTTATGGCCGGTAATTGTTTTTTATTAAACCCTATTTTAGTGCGCTCAATGACTAAACGCACTGGTGCCACAATATTTATGTAGCGCACCGGATAATATTTTTTACAAATAACCCAAACACGGTGCACCCTTTTAGAGCACGGGTGCACACCGTGTGTCAAGTTACTATCGATCACACTGATGTAAATATTGTCTGATGCATTGGTGCGTTCGGTGTTACATAGGGCACAAATTATTTAAAAAAAAAACCCTGACATTGTGCTTCCTTTGGAGCAACGATGCCCTCCGATGCGTTAGTATACTACGGAGTGCACCAACATATATTTTTTGAAATAATCCTACAATGGTGGGTAAATGTTTTTATTTACCCATGTCATGGTGAGCTCTATTATTAGCGGCATCGATGCATCTGGTTTCAACAAGCGCACCAGATTATATATATTTTTAAATAACCCTATCACGGTGCGTTCGTTTAGAGCATGTGTTCTGACCGATCCGTCAGTATACCACGGAGGCGCACCTGAGTATATATTTTGAAATAATCCTATGATGGTGTGTATTTGTTTTATTTAATCATGTCACAATGCAGTTATTGATGCAATGCCCTAGTGCGTTATTGTGTTATAGACACACTGGTGCAGTGTCATTTAAATATACACACCGTTCTGCTTTAAAAGTTATCAAAATTTTTATTTTCCAGTAATATAGATTATAAATCTTCTAGACTAAGCATGATGTAGACTCAAGGATTTGGTGAACTCCCAACTATATTATAAATGAGCAATGACTATAGTTTAGGATTTTGAGAGATGGTTATGATTATTGATGGAGAGATCAAGGTTATGATAAATTATGGTGAGATCACATAGGTTATGATCATTGACGACGAGATCATGCAGGTTATGATCATTGATGATGAGATCATGTAGTTTATGATCATTGACGACGAGATCACACAAGTTATGATAATTGACGATGAGATCACATAGGTTATGATCATTGAAGATCATGCAAGTTGGTTATGATCATTGAAAGCGAGATCAAACAAGGTTATAATCATTGACGATCATGATGGAGATATGGGAAGGGCGATCCAGACGGTAGTAGGTACCCATGGAGCAAGATTCCCATCGTGGACATCATGGTCATAAGAACTCAAATTCTCATCATAATCACACACAATTGTGAATTAGCAACTAATATAGATTATAATTTTTCTAGACAACCCGTTAGTTGGGAGTTCAACAAATAATTGAGTTTACAATATGCTTCAAATGATTATAGATTATAATTTTGAGAGACTACCCATACTTTAGACTCAAGTCTTTACAACTGAAACGTAGACACAAAAATTCACAGAAACACGTAGGAAATAAATCCCTCTCCCTCTCCCTCTCCTACCAATCCCGTACAACATTTACAGGTCAACCCTCTACTCCTTCTCTCTCGGCTGACGTCTCTGCATGATTAAGAATATGGCCGGTAATTTTTTTAAATTTAACCCTTTTACGATACACTAAGTAACTAGACGCATCGGTGCGTCATTATTTACGTAGCGTACCAACATATTTTTTTTGAAAACCTTACCATGGTGCACCATTGTTTGGGATCACCCATCTGCACCAATGAAATTGTTTAAGTAGTGCATAGTCGTATATAAATTTTTTAAAAATAACACTGCCACAATGCACAAGTTTTTAGAGAAACTGTGCGCCCCAGTGCGTCATTATTTATGTAGCGCACCGAAGTATTTTTTTTTGTTTGAAATAACCCTACTACGATGTGTTAGTTTTGTGGGCACCGGTGTGTCAATTGTATAAAATGCACTGGTGTGTTATATATTTATAAATGCACCCTACAAAAACATCCGCTAAAACCTCTGCCCACTTGCCTCCGCTATAAACGATTTTTTGGGATATTTTAATAGGGGCATCTGCAAAAGCCTTCGCTAGAGGGTCTTTTCCTTGTAGTTATATCAATAAGCTCAAAACCATACAAAAGTGAGAATCTATGAGTTTCTACTTGTAATTAACCATATCGGTAGAGGAAAAGCACACCCTATAAGGGAATAAGACAAAGTCATAGTGGAAGAATGAAGTGAAATATTAAAGGAATAACATACATGTGACACAATTGGTTTGTGCAAAAGTAATTCTAAGGAGTGATGTGTAGTTTGAAGACCAAAAAAGGGTCATATAGTTTTAGTTTGGAAAAGATAAGTGCATAGAAACAACACACACAAATGAAATCGAAAGGAACGAGTGTAGGGAAAAAATGCACTTAGATGTGAATTGGAAAGAAAGTGTGTGGAAAACATTAGATATTAAAGATTTCACTTAGATGTGAACAAAAAAGAAAGTGTGTGTAAAACATTGGATAGGAAAGCTTGCATGTAAGAGCATATGGTGGAGTGCATGGTATTGTTAGAAGGAAGGATTACTTGGTCCAATAGGTCTTATTTTGGCGTGTTTGTGAATGAAATAAAGTGAGTGGAAAACATTGGATAGGAAATCTTGCATGTGGAAGCATATAGTGGAGTGCATATTATTGTTATGAGGAAGGATTGTGTGGTACAATAGGTCTTGTTTTGGTGTGTTTGTGAATGTAAGGAGAGGTCAAGGTGTGCCATCGGTCTTGGTTCTATATTTTTACTTGATAAGGTTCGTGAGAAGTTATCAAGGTGATAAAAAAGGTTAGAACCAAATAGGGTGTTGTCCTACGGCGAGATGCAAACACATAAGCTATTTATTTCGTCAACAAAAACCTTATTTGAGAAAAATTAAATTATAAAATTACTAAGAAGGAATTTATTGTTTTGGTGCATGCCATTAATAAATTTAGACACTATATAACAAGTTACACCATTTTGTCCATACTAACCATGCCACAATTATATATATCATGAACAAGCCCACCATTAGTGGCAGAGTAGTTAGATAGTTACTTTTGTTGCAAGGGTTTGATCTAAGCATATTGGATAATCCTAGCAAGGCGAATGTTGTTGCATATTTCTTGTCTCATTTGGAAAACAACCCAGAATAAGAATTGGTGGATGGCACCTTCCCTTATGAGCATTTGTTTGCAGTGTCTTTGTAGACTCCATGGTTTATTGACATTGCACACTATCTTGTCTCTAGAAAGTTTCCACAAAATTTCTCTCATAAAGAACATTGAAGAATCATTAGGAAGAGTGCTCTATACAATTGAATTTAGGGATATCTATTCAAAATGGGACCTGATCATGTGCTACGTTGCTACCTCAAAGAAGATAAAATATATGATGTGCTCTATGCATGTCATGATGAACCTAATGGAGGGCACTTTGTAGCCAAAATAATAGCTCTTAAAGTTTTACATTTAGGTTATCATTGGCCAACTCTACTCAAATATGTTATAGAATATATTAGTAGGTGTGATGAATGCCAAAGGATGGGAAAACACACTCAAGTTGATGACATTCCTATGCAACCCCTAATTTCCTTGGACCCATTTAACAAATGGGGTTTAGAATTTGTTATCCTAATAAATTCTTGATCAAATCAAAATAACTACATCTTTGTTTGCACAAACTATCTTACCAAATGTATGGAGGTCAAGGCACTTCTATATATGCCAAAGAATACAAAGTTGAAAATTTCTTATATAGGAACATATTCACGATCTTTGGAGTTCCAATAGAAATAGTAACAAACCAAGGAACAAAATTCACTTCCAATCTAATTGAATATTTGAATCATCATCATAGTATCATGCACAGGAAACTCGACTCCTGTCACCCATAAACAATTGGATAAGCTGAGGTTACAAATAGATAATTGGAAAATATACTCACTAAGACAATTCATATTCACAGAAAAGACTAAGAACACAAACTACCAGAAGCAACTTGGACCTATAATACAACATGGAAGACAACAACTGGTTTCACACCCTATGAGTTGGTATATGGAAAATATGTATTATTTCCAATAGAATTTGAAATAAAGACACTTAGGATAACATTATAGCTAGGAATTTATCTTTCTTTAGATCATAAAGAAAGAATTCAAAATCTCAATGATTTGGATGAGATTCAACAACATGCCATATCTCACATAGAAATAATTCAATAATAGAGAATTCAGTGGAATGATATACTCATCAAGGTTAAATTGCTTCAATTTGGAGATTGGGATCTCCCCTATGACTCCAAATTTAAATATTTCAAAGGGAATCTCAAAACAAGATGGATTTGGGACATATGAAATAGGTCATATCTTCGATAATGGATCTATCAGAATTATTACAATTGATGAAGACAAAACACGACCCCTCGTCAATGGATCTATCATAATTATTACAATTGATGAAGACAAAAAAATACCCCTCGTCAATGGCCATCACTTAAATTTGTACCAAAAACCATTGACTAAAGAGGAATTCATTTCAACTCTACAAGGGATAATGGAGAACATCAATGTCATTGACGAAAAACCTACCTTCAATCTTGAATAGTACATTCCATTCTCATTTTTTTATTTAAAAAGAAAAATATATTTTTTTTCTTATGATGAAAACCTGCAAATTCATCATGAGATAGAGTAGGTTTGAAAAATAGTTTTACTGGTAGAACTGCTTTGCGAAATAATACCATGTAGTGAAAACCAAATTCCATTGGCACTGTAAGATAGTGCCAAGTTGAAAACCATCTTGCGGGTGGATTTTCACTAACAAAAAGATAAAAAATAAAAGAAAAATATATGTTACATGCTATTTCCATCTTTGTTTTATTCATGCAGATAATAGAAACAAGATCAAACGTAGAAGTAGCAGAGTAATACAAGGATGATAGGTCCTACCCTTGAGCTAGTGAATAGATCAAGAACAAATATGTCTAACTCTACAAACCTGCATAATCCAATCCAACTCCTAGCTTAGGTGACTCAGGTATAACACTATACATCTACTCCTAGCTTATGTAACTCAGGTATAACACTATACATCTTATGTCTTTTCTCTTGAATTACCATTGTTATCTATAAAAGCACAATTGTTAGACCTACCTTGTTACCCTACATCCTTTATTAGCCAATGTACTAGGTTGGCCATATTTTAAGTTGGGAGGAGGTATTCACCAGCAAATCAATTTAAATCTTTCTACATCCTTCAAGCTGTTGAAAGTCACTTCAGTACAGAATTTCCACCACTTTGTTAGCAAGCATGCCAAATTGCACCACCGGTTTAGTAGGAAAATATCACAATGGAAAATAAAAATAATCAATCACGGGTGTTAAATTCCATTAACACTTGTTTAATTCCAACGTCATGTTGTGTAATGCCTAATCATGTAGAGGAATGATATGTTATCCATAATTGATTATCAATTTCCATGGAGACGTTCAAATAATAACAAAACTACTCGTAGCTATGGATGAGCAAGATTTTCTACTTGTAGAAGGAAATTGGAATGAAACCTGGCATGAGTTAACAACTAGCACATTCTAGTCTATAAGAATGCTACTGAGTATGGCAGTTTTTATTTATTGTGGTAGAGAAGAGACTAATAGTAGCGGACACAAATTTTCTTAAGTTGAAAAGTAGATATTGCAAAGGAAGCAACCAACTTCAAAGCATAATAATAGCTATGGGTGAAGCACTAAACATAAGTGAACTTGAAAATATTAACTTAATCCACAACACTCCTACATTACAAAAAATATTCTAACAAGCTAGTTGGATGGAGTTCTTCGACAAACTCACTGGATATAATGTTGTGGTTGCCTTAGATTTTTCTCATCTGCTGCATGGAAATGCCACAATAATGCAAGGATTGTTGATATAGGTAACTGAGGAGGCAACCACAAAGGTTACACGGCTATGAATAGTAGGATACAAATGATTTAAGAGAAAAATTGACTCCCTTGATGCCAAACAATTTCTTTTTGCATCTTGGAGAGTTAGTCAAAGACAGAAGGAAATGAGTAAAAATGGACACATTGTTGAATCCATGAGACCAGGTAGCCTTGCATATCATGAGGTAAATTACCTATGAGGGCCAACATAATGTTTTTTTGGCCTATCACTTTAAACTCTTGGAGCATTTAAGGAATTAGAAGATTACTAGTGTGCCCTATTATTTGATGAAATTACCATAGAGGATGGCCATGGAGGCTTAGACAAGTAGAGAATTAGTTTTATCTCATCATGGACTAAATATGATTTTAATTGTGTATGCCCTAAGAATAAGACAACCCTATGTTAATTGGGATATGATTATCAGTCCCTCAGGGAAACTATAGAACCAACACATCATGCTATAGAGCATCCACACATTGTAGAACCAATGCCACCATTACAAGTTGTAGCTCTAGCACCACCATCATAAGCTGTAGCACCAAAGATATCAATGAAAACTACATAACCAAAACCTATAACAACAACTGAAGAAATGCCATAGGATATATAACATGTATAGGCCACTATAGAAACAATTGGATACATAAGCAATGGAGTAATAGGGAGAAACAGTCCCAAGTGTAAGCTGAACCAAACACAAGATGGAGAGATGATATAGATTTCAAAATATCCATAATAGGAGGATTTTTTTTGTTCCATAAGGGGTTCCTATTATTGAAGAAAAAAAGGATGTCAGTAGCTAACCTACTAAGCATACTTCGATAAAGGAAAGCACCAACAATGAAGTTGTTGAGCAGGCACCGAAGAAGATAACAAGGTCTCACTGCTACATGCTACAGAGAAGAATTCTAACATCTATTGCATCCACATTCTCAGTCAAAATCCTTATGAGACAGTTGTAGATAGTTCAAGGTGAAACACCAAAATGGAAGTAAAAATATGAAGCAAGGGGTAAGGATGTTATTTTAGTCATCAACCATCGCCAAATAGTTACTCAACCAGAGGAAAAAATTGCATTAACTACAATTGAATTTAGTTAAAACATAGAAACCACCAACAATGAGAACATGAAATTGGAAGCAAACTTTCTAAAACAAGTCCAAGACATTACAAATAAGGCTGAAGAGATTTCCAAATTAGTAGATGTGTGTGAAAAAATTGTCGAACATGATGATGCGATGTTAACTTGTAGACCACCTTCAAGGGTCTATGCATTGTGTTTAAAGGAACAATGGCAAAAATTTCAAATTGAATGTTTTGTTTCATATATTAAAACATATTTCCAAAACCCTTGGAAATTCTATGAATTATGCTTTGGCATTACCTAAGAAAGGATAAATCTCCTCTGTGAGATTTATTTTCACAACTGCACTCTATAGTCGAGACTAAGGTGGTCCCAAATCCATATGTTGCAGACATGAAACTAAGAGCCTTCATGTCTTGGCTATAAAATGAGAACATGATCTTTACAACCACAAAATGCCATGAAGCTAAGTAATTGGAGGAATCAATACAAGTAATAGGAGAAGCAACTAGGCCTACTAAAGTTTGGAAGAACTACATTAATGTGATACTAGATCTACTTGCCCATCCAATGCTAGAGAATATATAGCTGGAATTGAAAAATAAGGTAGTACACTCATCAATACTTCCAAGGAAGAAGTATTAAGGAATGCATAAACAATATGGAAATCATTAATATAGGAATTACAATGGAGGGAATCACACTCATTTCTAGGACTAAGGACATCTATCTTTAGGGGTGACCTATACATTAAAATCCTTAGGAGGACCATCTCCAACTTCATAGGGTTAAAATACATGTTCCCTCTCTTATTTCACCCCATTCCTTATTTCAAGAAATGAAGTGAAATAGATGTTGATGTTGAGAGGGAAACATGGAAAGAGATTGTGATGTTTCTAGGATATCACCACAAGGAGAAAGAGACCTACCACATGGTTTATGATATTATAATTATATGTCATAGTGCATATAATTATATTGAAGAAGACATATCTCTTCATGGGAATATGGTTCTTTATTCACCAAGAATCAATAACAATACAATATCCCCAATAAGGAAAATAGGAAATCCAATAACAAAAATAGAATCCCCAACAGTGAGGATAGAGTCTCTAGTAGAAAAAGAAGAATCATTCACAACTACAGTACTAAAAACAAATTCATGAGAAGCAATGGTACTTAAGATAGAGTCAACTATAATAGAATTTGAAGTGGAATCAACAACTACAACATCAATTGAAGTAGAATTAGTAGTTGCAACAAAACTTGAAGTCAAATTAGCAGCAACAACAAAAATTGAATCACCGCCAACAATAGAGACAAAATCATCAACAACAACATAGATAGATCCATTAGAAACAACATGTCAAGAGATAGATTCAATAAAACCCAAAAAATAAGAACTAGAGGAGAAGACTGATGAATATGTTGGAAAACCTTGATTTATTTTTCTTTTACACGAGGTCGTGCAAGCCTCTAAGTTGGGGGGTATGATGGGCTCTTGAATTAGACCATTATATTAATTAATTGTATAATTAATTACCCCTAGGACCTTGCATTTTGTTTATTGGTTGGATGGATATCTCCTAAACTAAAATATTTTGTAGCCAATGATAGTTTTTTGATTAATAACTTGCAATAGTTTGTTTCAGTTGCATTTCGAGAGATTGTTATGCGTGAATTATTGAGTTTTCCTAATGTTCATGACTATGGGTTTCTGATATGACTGTTGATGATTTATTCTCTATATATTTAACCCCTATGGCCATGGAAGAAGTAATTTTTTTTTATCTTTGATTTTTCCTTTGACATCTATCCCAACTATAGCTAGGATAAGGACAAGCCGATACACGGTCATCAATGCGATGGAGAAGGAAATGCTTCACTAGAAAAGAATTAAGGAATTAATCGATTGGCCTTAGTAACCTAAGTGAAACTACAATCAAGGTTGCAGGGATGTGTTCCAAAATTCTTTATTCTAAGGAAGAAGGGAGATGGTTGTGCACTCTATAATATCCCATTGAAAGAAACAAACCACCGAGAAGAATGACACCATGAGTTCTCAACAGGTCTCTTGGCCCAACCTAAGAAGGAGGGAGATGATTGCAAACTACAAAACAACCATTTAATGTAATATATTTAGATAAATAATGGTTCCATGGATCCTGCAAGCAAATATTTGTTCCTGAACCAAAAATATATCATGCACCCTAGGATTATATTCCTCAATGAACCACCTTAACTAATGAAGGATGATGTGGTGAATTTGGGGGTAAGACTATTAGCTCATTGCTTGGATTTTCTCAATAAAGATACAAGGATATATTAGTATAAATATTCTCATTTTCAACTCTGTTAGGGTAGATAGTTAACGGTTCAAGTTTCCTTACAACTAGGGTTGAAAGAGCTACATACTAGAGTTTGTAATTCTAAATATTTTTGATGAAATAAAAAGACTATCATTCTTCCGAGTTAATTTGTTATGTACCAACATTAAAATTTCATAAGAAACCAGAGTACACACAATGTACACCAAATTTAAGTTGTAAATAAGGGATTTACTAATCCTCTTTAGGTAGGGCCCTCTTGGAAAGGTTGTTGGTGAATGCACCTTCGAAAGTGCCCTCTTTAACCCTTACTCCCTATAACCCCTAACCCATATAACTCGAAAGTGAAATAAACCCTAAGCCATATAAACACCAATCATTAGACCCTTGGGCTTGTATCCCACCCTTGGGTCAAATATTCCAAGAAGGAGGCTTGTGGTGAGCTCAAGTATTGCAACAATAAAGGCTATTTAATCTTGGGAAATCACACTTAAATTACCAACCAAGGGAATCATAAACTTGTGAAGCACTTTGCAAAGTTTATGCAAACATCAA
>SNQJ01S0183086.1:6428-19044 GCA_010110895.2 Picea sitchensis | reverse complement strand
TTTCAATAAACAACTTGATTATTTTTAGGCCTTGTCTCTAGAAACAATTTACAAGATTCTTGAATATGATGAGGAAGACGTGGACAACTGGCTGGTCCTCTATTCGGTGCAGAATGGAGACATTCATCAGTTTCTGTGTAATTATTATATTGATCTAATCGAATTAGAAAATGAGATTTTCAGCATTGAAATCCAGAATGACATCAACGTCACCCCCTTGAGAAGCTATATTGAAAATAACTTGAAGCGGGTGCCCAACAAAATCCAATAGGAAAATGCATTAGCAAGAAAATAGCAAATTTCCTTCTTGGAACATTCCTATACATTCTTTATTTATCAATCTAGTTATTGAAGCAGGTCGGCCACAAAAATCAACAAGAATACACATCAGCAAGTAAATACCAACATTACTTATATGTACCATGCCTGTAGGTGTATAGTCATCGTCCTTCTGTTATCAATCCAATTATTCTACCTTTTCTGAATATAAATCTATAACTAATGTATGATATCTTACCATTTCTACTTTTCAAGTATTTCAGTCTACTGTGTCCCACTTCTTCTTTCCAGTCCTATTTCTTGTACATATTTCTCTTATGGTCCGCGGGAGTAAAATCCCGGTCTATATGACAAATGCATTTAAATTTCTAGGAAGATGTAACAAAGTCTTCTTTTTTCCATATATTCGAAATAAAACTACTCTTTTGTCTTCTCATATATTTATGTGTTGCTACCATTTTCTCTTCATCTATGCTGAATGTGAAAACATTATGTTTATTTTATTTCAATTCTCTTCCTTTCTGATGCCACCTGTCCTTTAGAATGTTTCTAATAGAGGCCCTTACAATTCAAATATTCCAAACTCTGGTTGTGAATTTGTATATCGCCGAACTCTGGGTGTTCTCTGTAGGCCACAGAACCATAGAGGCCCATTTTTTAGCCCGCCAGTTCCAGAACTCGCGATCCAACAAATGACTAACTATGGATTTAGGGCTCTGTCCACACTCTATCAAATCTCATCCCCATAGTTTATAAAAGTACATATTTCATATGTATAAAAATAAATATCTTCGTTTTAAAATTACATCTTTGGTATGTATAATTTATGCTCTCCAGGGGCCTTTAATTTTATAAATTTCAATTTCTTCTCTCCAGGAGCCCTTCTTTTAAGGAAAGCTAATTCGGAAATGTTGGTTTTTTTGGTGCTTTTCTCCACTACACTATCTAACAGGTGTCACTACTATTTTTTTTGTGTTTTCTTGTTCGCGACTGTATGTAAAAAAAAGTACGGTAATGCTAAATTTTTTTGACATGAGGCCCTTAAAATTGAAGTTGTGCCCATGTCCATTTGTCAATTTGTATATCATGGAACTATCAGTGTCTTTTTTAGGGCACAGAACAACAAAATCACAATTTTCAGCCCCGCATCCCGAGAACCCGCCATACTGGCAAATTATGTTATGATGACTCCATCCATGCTCTTTAAAATATGATCTCCATACTCTATAAAAGTACATATTTCGTATGTATAAACATAAATATCTACTTTGTAAAATTACATATTTTGTATGTATAAATTATGCATATTTTTCCCTACCTGGTCATTTTCAAAATTACATATGCGGTAAATCACTCACTCAAATTTCACATATCATATTTCACAAACACACACACACACACATATATATGTTTCTTTAAATTTACAGGATTATGTAAGATGTTTTATTATGTTTTCTACATAAATGTCATAAAATTGTTTTCACTACTTTATCTTTACCACCTGTCCTGCTTACTGCTTGCCACAGAGGTTGTTACAATTGAATTAGTCCAAACTACGCTTGTCAATTTGTATATTGTGGAACTCTGGGTATTCTTTGTGGGCCATAGAACAATAGAAGCCCATTTTTTAGCATGCCAACCCGAGAACTTGCGATGCAAAAAAATTGGCTAGCTATGAATTCAGGGCTCTGTGCATGTTCTATAAAATATCACCCCCATACTCTATAAAAGTACATATTTCATATGTATAAAAGTAAATATCTTCTTTATAAAATTACATCTTTTCTATGTATAGTTTATGCTGTCTAGGAACCTTTAATTTCATAAATTTCAATATCTTGTGTCCAAGAACCCTTGTTTTAAAAATGTTATTTCAGGAATGCTAGTTTTTTTGTGATCTTCTCCGTGAACTTATGTGATAGACGTTACTACTATTTTTTTGTGATCTTTGCCCACGAGTGTTTGTAAAACATATCTAAAGAATACTATTTCAAGAATGTTACATTTCTTTGGACACAATGCCCTTAAAATTCTAATAGTCTGCAAGTCTAATTGTCAGTTTGTATATCACAGAACTATGGGTGCTTTTTGTAGGACAGGGAAGAACAAAATCCCAATTTTTAGCTTGACATCCCGAGAAACTAGCATCCAAAAACTGGCTAAGTATAGAATGAGGGCTCTGCTTTGTAAAATTACATATTTTGTATCTATAAATTATGTTGTGTAGGAACCTTTCATTTCATAAATTTCAATTTCTATTGTGTCCACGATCCCTTCTTTTAAAGAAAACTAAGTCAGGAATGGTAAAATTTTTTGTGTTTTTTCTCAACAAAACTATGTAGCAGACATTACCACTATTGTTTACAATTGAAATAGTTTGAAATCCGCTTGCCAATTTGTATATCACGGAACTCTGGGTATTCTTTATAGACCAGAGAATAACACAGGCCCATTTTTCATCCCAACAGCTTAAGAAATCGTGACGCAAAAAATTGGCTAAGTATGAATCTAGGGCTCTATGCATGCTCTATAAAATGCCATCCCCATACTCTATAAAAGTACATATTCCGTATCTATGAAAGTAAATATCTGTTTTATAAATTTGCATATTTCGTATGTATAATTTATGCTGTCCAGTAACCTTTAATTTCATAAATTTCAATTTCTTCTATCCAAGAACCCTTGTTTTAAGAAGCATACAAAAACTGTAAAATTACATATTTTGTATCTATAAATTATGTTGTGCAGGAACCTTTCATTTCATAAATTTCAATTTCTATTGTGTCCATGATCCCTTCTTTTAAAGAAAACTAAGTCGGGAATGATAAATTATTTTTATGTTTTTTTTCAACAAACGTATGTAGCACACATTGCCACTATTTTTTACAATTGAACTAGTCCGAACTCCACTTGTCAATTTGTATATCGTAGAACTTTGGGTATTCTTTGTAGACCATGGAACAACACAGGCTAAGTATGAATTCAAGGCTCCGTGCATGCTCCATAAAATGTCATCCCCATACTCTATAAAAGTACATATTTTGTATGTATAAAAGTAAATATCTTCTTTATAAAATTGCATCTTTGGTATGTATAATTTATGCTGTCCAAGAACCTTTAATTTCATAAATTTCAATTTCTTGTGTCCAGGAACCCTTGTTTTAAGAAAACCTATTTTGGGAATGATAGTTTTTTTTGTGCTCCTCTCCACGAACCTATGTAATAGACATTACTACTATTTTTTTGTGTTTTTTTTCCACGAGTGTATGTAAAACATATGTAAAGAATACTATTTCGAGAATGCTAATTTTTTTGGACACAATGCCCTTAAAGTTATAATAGTCCACAAGTCCGATTGACAGTTTGTATATTTCTGAAAAATTGATGGTTTTTGTATGGAACATCATAACAAAAACCCAATTTTCAGCCCAACATCCCGAGAACCAACCATCCAAAAACTGGCTAACTATTGAATGAGGCCTCTGCTTTGTAAAATTACATATTTTGTATGTATAAATTATGTTTTCCAGGAACCTTTCATTTTATAAATTTCAATTTCTATTGTGTCCATGATCTTATTTTAAAGAAAACTAACTCAGGAATGCCGCTTTTTTTTCTGTTTTTTGTGAACGAACCTATGTAATAGATATTACCACTATTTTTCGCATTTTTTACCACATACTCTTGTACTACAACTTCCTTCCCACGTCTCTCTACTTTGTCACATTTATTCCCTTTCCTGCGAATGGGGTGCTAGTAGAGCACACATGTTGAGCACAGAAACCAAGAGTGATCCTCCGTGGCGCCAACCACATGCCACTCCCTCCCACCTTCCTCACGACTTTAAATTCAACTCGCTCGAGGTAAGCGGCCATTACTCTCACTGTGCCCTGCTCTACCTTTGCATCCCTTGAATGGACCAACACCCTCGCTGGGCCTTTACTCTATGCATGCAACCATTTATGGAACCTTACCATCTCCCCGGCCTATTTCAATTTCTCCAGCTGCTCAAAATGGCTCATTCTTTCCTGGTTTTTCTTCTCAGAGCTCAACCTCCTACCCACACTTTCCCTTCTCTTCTTTTGTCCTCTCCTTCTTTGTTCTTGGTGCATTTTCACTCTCCCACTATCCCGTAGATTCCCCGGCTATAAGGGAAGTAGAAACACGGGCCATCCTTCCAACCAAACTGACCCCGCCTAGTCCTCTATCCCCCTTCTTCAACCTCCCTGTTATCCTCATCCTCTTCGACCACCTCGTCCTTCTGCCTGGCATAGTGGACTCAAATTCCCACTCCTCTCCTGCCCATTCCTGCATCCCTTGCCAATAGAATGGAGGGGTTGGACTGCTTAGGAGCATCATTGGACTACAACCCAGGACGTTTAGGCAATTCGACATCTGTTTCACATCTAGGCCCTTTGGCTCCTCCCAACTCTCCGACGACCCAGTCACTTGAGGACCATGCTTACCATTCCCAATTTCAGATGGATAGTCCAGAAGCCAGTCAAAATTCCCGATGACAACCCCAATCTCAAGGTGATTAGAACGTTGACCCAGAATGCGAGTCGATAACATCCCTTGCATTGGTGCAGAGCCTGGTATTTGACCTGCGTCAGGACATGGACGACCTCCGGTTCTGCCTCGAGACCCTGGACAATAAAACCTCTCAAATCCTGTAGTGTCTCTTCGTGTTACAGGGTGTTCATCACCTCCCAACAGAGGTATCTCAAGAAGCAACAGCCCAACCAACTGCTACCTTGACACCATTGTTGGCACTAGAAACTTTCGTCCATCCATAGGCAAACCCTGAGCAGCAGAGGCTTCCATCACGCCCGGAGGAGGTCTAGAAGGAAGAGCACGTGCCATCACATACGGAGGATTTCATGCAACTAGACTAGACACCACTCAAGGAGGAGCCTCCTCCTCCTGGGGACATGACATTCCCTACCTTCTACATGCCTGCGATGCCGCACTACATCCCATACTGGTGATCTGTCTGTTTATTTTGTCTATTGTTTTTTCATGTGCATAGCGAAATTTCATGCATTTGTCCATGGTTATTATAGTTATTCTCTCTACACTTTCCACAGTTGTAACGACCACCCTTAGGGGCCGGAATTTTGAACTGTTTTTGTGTCATTAACAGTCTAGTATTTAGTTATGAAGCACTTCGGCTAGCTAAGTTGGTTTCCCCTCGGGGCAGCTCACTGTTTACAACTTGAAACAATGAAAATTCTCTGTAGTCCATTTTGACAGATTTTATACAATCTTACTTCAAAACAAAAAAATATTGAATAAAATTTACATAACGGTTTATACTATTCATTAAGTAAAACATGTTATAGCATTATATAAATTACTATAAATCTCCATACAGTGTAATAATATTCTATAAATTGCTCAGTCTCATATATACAAATTACTATAAATCTTGCTACAATGTTATAATTTTCTAGAAATTATTGTCCCATGTATAGGACATAATTGTTAGTTGCAAAATGTATATGGCAGAAGTGTTGGGTGCAAAATGTATTTCACAGGATGGGCTGGCCATAAAAAATGAGAAATGTGAACCCACGACTCCGCTGACCTGCCACTCTGTAATTGTTGGGTTACATTGGTTATGTATTAAATATTTCATGTACTATCAAACTAAGATCCTAGGAACCTTCCTTCATGTACCAGACATTAATAATTTTTGATAAATTTCAAATCAAACTAATTCAGGAATACTAAATTCTGCATGAATACCACATGTACTGCAACTTTCAACCCACACATTTACTCCCCTTCCAGCTTGGCAGGGACTACGCTGCCATATAGCACTTGTTATCCATTTGAATTCCAAAATTCATTTTGTTGTTAATCGACACATAATTTTAGTGCCATAGTCCTATCCTTGAGTTGCAATATTTCACTATGTGTTTTATATGAATTCCCGTGTTTGTTCTCCAACATTTTGGTGAAAATATATCATATTCAATTCACAAATTTATATTTATACATTTCTTATGAACCTTTCAAATGTGATGGTTTCATATAAATAGTCTTTCGTGTAGCAACTAATGTAGAATTGCAAATATTAAACCATTGGTCTCATTATAATGCTTATTTTGGAAGTATGCCTCCTTGGTGATACAAATTGGGAAAAAAATCCCTTGCCTAACATCTCAAAATAAAGGTCAATATAAATGATGTCAATTTTGAATAGAGTCTATCCACATAAATCAAATTGAATTTGACATAATAATGGAGGCTCAAGAATGGAAATACCAATAATTTATATTTGATTTGTTTTTTAATGATATCTATTAGTAATCATGGAATTGAATAACTATTATAATAATATATTAAATTATCTATATAATGGAAACCTTTTCTCACACATAAACAAATATGCATTGAAGCGATCATTAGGTCACTCGATTATATTCTTAGGGAGAATCACCCTCTATTCATTTTGATAAGAATTGAAAGGCTTTTGTTGGCTTTGTTGATAAACTTATGGACAAAATTACAATGAAATGATAACAAATTAGGTGAGGTCAAATTGAAAGGTGATAGTACACGACACACATATTTTTTCATCGGGAGAAGAAAGTAGACGCCTCCCAATGAGCTATCTTCTTCTACAGTGATGTGATCTGACACACTACTCAGAGATGTTTGAAATCACACATGAATTGTTGGGGATTGTCCATCATAAGATATCCCACCTTAGTTTCCTTCTTCTCCTAGCAAGAAAAAGGGAAACTCAGGAAGTCATGTTTAGTCAATAACTAAAGGAACATGCTTCTTGCAAAACATTAGTAACCTGAAATCTTTCCCAAGTGAACATAGCCTTATGGTAAAGTTACAAGTTGAATGTGATGCAATGAATCCCACACATAGAACTAACGGGTCCCATTTGACGGCCTTGGTTCATGTATTGGATAATGTGTCTAGTTTAAAAAAAAAATGAATCAAAATATTTATAAATTATACAAGTATTTTGGAGGAAAATATATTTCAACGATGAAAAAATCCAAACAATTTTTATTTTAGTAAAATCGATGGCTCACATAAAGTAAATTATTTGTTGGAGAATCAAAACACCTTAGGAAATGGAATCCTTGTTGCAGGAGCAATGTTTTCTATCATAAAAGGGGCACAAATATTTCTTGCAAAAGAAATTGAGTGTTGGGGAAGTGGAAACGGTTTGTGATGCAGGAGCATCTCCAAACTCATCAAGCGAGTCAGCGTGGAGCGGAAGATAGCTGGATAAGCCAACACACATTTTGGAAATACTTTGGGAATGTTGCGTAATCTTAAATGAATCGTTTAAGAAACGACGCACTTGTATTGTAATGGACCTTGAGCGGATAAGCTCTCGTCCTTAGGTAGATGAGGAATTTAAAATAGTTAATGCTGGTAGATAGGATCTTTAATTCTAGATTTGATAGTTTAGAGTTTGAGAGGGAAAATGGATATAGACACCCTCCTTTGTACATTGTAACATTATTGAACAAGANTCTCGTCCTTAGGTAGATGAGGAATTTAAAATAGTTAATGCTGGTAGATAGGATCTTTAATTCTAGATTTGATAGTTTAGAGTTTGAGAGGGAAAATGGATATAGACACCCTCCTTTGTACATTGTAACATTATTGAACAAGAAAGAAAGAAGAGCAAAAAGAGAACTGTGTAGAGAGCATCCATGTACAGATATTGAATTAATAGAAGAAAGCTTTGATTCAAATCCATGGTTATGTGTCTATTCTCTGTGTATTGATGTTATGTTCATGAATATTTGCTTCTTGTCGTACATGTGCTTTCATATGCTATGTATGTGATTTCATGGTTGACTTGAAGTCTGAGAGGGTGAATGAATGAGTTTCAATTGTTTCTCTAAGTGAGCCAGAAGATTCCTGCAGGGAGTGCAGTCGAATAGTCCGCAAGGAGTGCGTTGACAGAAGGGTTCATTTAGAGAAAGCTTTTGTTCTTATTTCCTCTAGAAGTGCAGAGAGGCACAGTGCCGTGAAAGGAGTGTGCAGGCCGAGCGAAGTCTCAGAGTTGCGATTCTGAGCAAATTACTAAAAGACTACTGCTGCAGGAGTGTGCAGGGTCAAAAGACTTCAACACTTAGATGTTATTGAAGATTTGCTGCAAGGAGTGCGCACAAGAAGTTCTCAAAAGGATGTGAGAAGTTGAGAACAAGCTCAGGAGGAGAAGTCCTTCGAATTTGTCGAAGGATTTCACAAAGAGGTTGTGCATCGAAGCGTTTGAGCAGGCGTTGAAGACTCGCACGCAGGGTGACGAGTTTCGTGGAAGAGCGTCTCGTCATTTCGATATTTCATTGAGAGGAAGACGGACAGACGAAATCATCTGAGGAGATTTCACGAAGTTCTGTGGGATGTTGAATCTTGCGGAGGTACAAGGAAGTTACTACGTAGCACAGAGAAGTTCTAAGCTTAGGAGGGCAGAGCGTTGATAAAAGTCGGCTAGGGCCATTGTATTATTCAGGAGATCGCCTCTCGGGATCTCGTGGGGATAGTGTCAAAGAGTTGGCAACGGGAGTCGCGAAGTCGTGAGGTGCGACATCCCGACTGTGACGAATGTCGCGTGGGCCACAGGAGTGAGTGAAAGACAGGTGGTGGAGATCAGAGATCTCGCGATCTTGGGACTTGCAATTTAAAGGTCTATAGATTGGAAGGTTCAAGTCGCGAGGCGCGAGATAGCGAAAGTGCGATAGGAGAATATTGGAGTCTTGTCACATCGGGACTCGAAAGTGGAGAAATCAGTGTTGAAGGTCGCGAGTAGCGAAGGAGTGAGGGCGTGAAGTCGCAAATGCATGATAAGGTGGTATCGGTGTTTCGGCGCATCGGGTATCGAAAGTCGGAAGTTCGAGCGGTTGGTGTCGCGAGTGACGAAGTCGCGATAGGGAAAAGGCGCGATAGAGCAGAAAACCCTGACAGGGAAAAGTCAACGAGTTGACCAGCCATCGGGTCTCAGGGATTCGAGGGTCCCACGTTCAAATGAGCATTCACGAAGGTGCGAGCACCGATCCTCCGAAGGGAAGAAGAGAGGATTGCGTTGAAGAGAACCTGTGGGGTGAGAAAGTCCCGATAAGGGGTCTAAAGGGTGTTGTAGCTCTTCGGGCCATTGAAGGAGAAGGTCCTGAGGGAGCGATCGCGCTCGAGGAGTACGGTTGGTGTCAGAGTGGTATCAGAGCGGGAATACTCTTTATTTTCTATAGCAGAGAGAGAGAGAATTCACCATGCCACCTAGAAGGGGAAGATAGTCACCCTACCCAGAAGACAGGGAGTTGAGAAGAAGAGGCAGGATGGTAGGGAATCCAGAGATGGAAAGGCAGATACGTGATCTTAGAGCAAGATTAGAAGACATGGAAGTAGCGCAGAGACGCACAGCCAATGTAGGAGATCTAAGCGACTTCGAAGGCGAAGCTGAAGCTGAACAACAAGGGGAAGCTGCAGCCGAAGATGCAACAAACGAGCGATTGATTAAAGCTATTGCCAGGATGAGTTCAAAGACAAAAATGGACATTCCAGCTTACGAAGGAAGTCTGTATGTAGAAGAGCTATTGGATTGGATCAGGGCTCTTGACACCTACTTCTATTATGAGGATATCGAAGAGGATAAAAAGGTCAGGCATGCTGTCACAAAATTGAAGGGACATGCAACATTGTGGTGGGACGGGCTACAAGTGGATAGACATTCCAAGGGCAAGCAAAAGATCAAAAACTGGGATCGGATGATTGCGAAGATGAAAGAGAAATTCATCCTAAGAGACTACCAAATAAATTTGTTCAGGAGAATGCAGAACCTGAGGCAGAAACTGATGACGGTGAAAGAATACACTGAGAAATTCTATCAGCTCAACATCATAGCAGGTCATCGGGAGAGTGATGATGAGAAGGTTACCAGATATCTGAATGGTCTGAGATACGACATTCAGGATGAATTAGGCATGAAAACCATCAGAACGGTTGAGGATGCTTACCAGATGGCTCTGAAAGTTGAGGAGAAGCTGAGCCGTAAGAAAGGTCAGCGAGGACGAGGCAGAAGTCAGCCCAGAGGCAAGGCACTTGCCCAAGAGAAATATCAGAAGCCCAAGGAGGAATGGAAGAAACCTCAGGGTAAAGTTGAAAGAGGTGGAACCTCACAACGAGGACAACAATATGCTGAGCAAAGGGGACAACTTAATGAGCAGAGGGGAGATTATGCTAACGCAAACACTTTTCCTCATACCAGAGGTAGGGGAAGAGGTCGAGGTGGAGTAATCACATGTTTCACATGTGGAAAGAATGGACACAAATCATTTGAGTGTCCAGAGAAAAAGAAAGAAGGTGGAGAAGCTCACATCACTGAAGCGCAGAGGCGAGATGCTGAAACAGAAGGCGTAGAAAGTGGAAGCTCACTTCTGATGCGAAAAGAACTTTTGACGCCTGAGAAAGAGGTGCAGGAGAGTTTATCTCAAAGGACTAGACTGTTCCGGACAGCTTGCAAAACCAAGGATAGGAAATGCAAGGTTATCGAGGATAGCGGAAGCACAGACAATATCGTTTCGACCGAGATGGTAGAGAAGTTGGAGCTGGAGACAAATGATCACCCGAGTCCATACAAGGTCTCGTGGCTACAGAAGGGACATCAGGTTAGTGTCACTAAACAATGCTTAGTTGGCATCAAGATAGGAGGATATAATGATAAAATACTCTGTGATGTCATTCCCATGGATGTATGTCATTTATTGCTGGGTAGACCATGGCAATATGATAGAAATGTGATTCATGATGGGAGGATGAACACATATACTTTAGATAAGGATGGGAGGACACACAGGTTGCTTCTGATAAAGGATAAAGAAATGAAACCGGAAGTAAGAAACACAATACTTCTCATGAGTGGGAAGGAGCTTCTTACAGAGATGGAAAAGAAAGAGGATCCACAATTCTTTGTGGTCAAGAAACCGAGGATTTTCCTGACTAGCACAAGAGTGGATGATCTACTAGATGAGATTCAGGAACTGCTGAGAGAGTTCCTGACATCATAGTGGATGAATTACCTCGTTCATTGTCACCGATGAGGAGTGTGAGTCATCACATTGACCTCATACCAGGAGCTAGTTTTTCGAACAAAGTTGCGTACAGATTGACGCCACAAGAAAATGAGGAGGTCAATAAGCAGGTCCAGGAGTTATTGGACAAAGGATTGGTCAGAGAAAGCATGAGTCCGTGTGTTGTTCCAACAGTGCTAAGTCCAAAGAAGGATGGGGGTTGGAGAATGTGCACCGACTCAAGAGCGATCAAAAAAATTACCATCAGTTATAGATTTCCACTGTCGAGAATGGAGGATCTGATGGATTGCCTGAGTGGGAAAAACTATTTCTCAAAGATAGATCTGAAGAGCGGATATCATCATATTCGCATGAGGGAAGGTGATGAATGGAAGACAACATTCAAGACAAACGAAGGTTTGTACGAATGGCTGGTCATGCCGTTTGGTTTGACAAACACATCGAGCACATTCATGAGACTGATGAATGAAGTCCTAAGGGAATTCATCGGGAAATTTTCCGTCGTATATTTGGATGATATACTGATCTTCAGTAAGACGAAGGCCAAACATTTGAAACATTTGGCCATTGTGATGACGAAGCTACACTAGGAGAAGTTGTTGATCACTATGAAGAAGTCCTCATTTATGCAGACAGAGCTCATTTACTTGGGTTTTGTTATTTCGGTGAATGAGTTGAAAATGGATCCGAGTAAGGTGGAAGTGATTAAGAATTGGCCATCACCGAGAAATATTTTTGAGGTGAGAAGCTTCCATGGTTTAGTTAGTTTTTACTGAAATTTCATCAGGAATTTCAGTGGGATTAGCGTAGCGATGATGGACACGGTGAAGAAACGAAACAAGTCTTTTCATTGGACAACAGAGGCTGAGAAGAGCTTCAATATGTTGAAGCGAAAGATAACGGAACGACCAGTGTTGGTGTTTCCGGACTTCAAGAAGAAATTTCAGGTGAAATGTGATGCAAGCATATATGCCATAAGAGCGGTCTTGAGTCAGGAGGACAGGCCAGTTGCCTATTTTAGTGAGAAGATGGATGAAGCAAAGATGAAATACTCCACGTATGATAAGGAATTTTATGCCATCATACAGGCATTGAAGAAGTGGAGGCATTACTTTATCCCAAAATAATTTGTATTGTACAGCGATAATCATGCATTGCAGTTTGTGAGTCAACAAGAGAAGTTGAATCAGAAGCATGCAAAATGGGTAGAGTATATGCAAAACTTCACGTTTGTGATCAAACACATTTCAGGAACTGCTAACAAAGTG
>SNQJ01S0183085.1:0-19044 GCA_010110895.2 Picea sitchensis | reverse complement strand
AGGGACAAGTGGGATGGATTGATGATGGACTCAGATCGACCACTTCGGGCTCACTCTTTAGATGAAGAGTGGGGCTAACCAATGATGGAACTGGATCAACTACTTGGGTTACTGGTTCAACTGAGGATGAAACCATATTGACCACCTGATCAACCAAACTAATCGGAGATGGAACCATATTGACCAGTCCATAAGTTAACGACGGGTTGTAAGAGATCGTACGATAGCCAGTGGAATTTGAAGCTTTTACAAAAGATAATAAGCCTTGTCCATATGAGGGAAAATGTGAGAGTGATGATCCCCTTCATATAACATATAAGGAAATTTGACGGTTCTATTCTTCTTATCAACCTTAATGTCAGTAGTTGACGAGGTGTCACTAGCATGTCCAACGGGGGTAGATGACATGGAAGACCACATTTCTAAGACCTTGGGGAGACCAGGGAAACCCCTTAGAAAGTGGTCATCCTTACAAAGCCTGCAAGGGAATTTGGGTTTAGGATTCTTCGTTTTAGACTTGTCGACTTTATCAACACTCCCAGTACGATTAAAAATAGGTGGTTTCTTCGATCCAACATGACCTGACATTGTTGGAGGATTGGTCTCCTTGTGATTCTTCTTCTTCTCCTCCTTCTATTTCTTCTTCTTCTTATCAACCTAGCTGTTATCACTAAAATTTCGTCTGCAAATGGTTACAAGAATTCAACATCGTCAAATAGTTATGAGGTCACCCATGGACCAAAATTACCACAAAATCATTTCCTGGGGGTCAAAATCTATACAACCAGTGACAAAATTAAAGTGTGCTATGACTACACAGAGTGCCCGTGCACATGCACAAAACAGAAAAGAAGGAAAAACACACATGCGCCCGATGCACGACTGTGGTCGCTAAAAGACACGTACATCTGAGAACGACGCATTTATGAGAGTGGTCGGTCTCCCACCCACTTCTGGTTCAGCTTCCAAGTTGATTTGACACTCAAATCTGGACTGGATCCGACTTGGTGGATGGTCAAAGACCTAAAAATGCCCTAATTAGCCTCTTTCCACACTACAAGATGGTTGCACAATACCTCAAAGAGGTGCTATAAAAAGGCCATGGGTGCACTTCATTTTTTAAGGAATTCAATAACAAAGTTATGCTGCTACTATTCTCTTGAGGAATCCTCTATTCTCACCAAGTGTATACTAGCACCATTACATTGGGCAATTCATCTCACCCCTTGAGTGGATTAGAAAATAATTATTTCACCATTTTGATTCAAAGTTGTAAGGTCTGGGAAATCGAAATCACACTTTGTATCTGCGATTAAGCTATCTTTGTCGGCCAATGGGATCCTGTCAAGGTCGAAAGGAGGTGGGAGAAACAAATTCTCCTCTCCTTTTGCTTGTTTTGACTTTGGCGCCATTACTACAACAGTACCTGCAAGAAAAACAACGTTAGCGGGGGCAACTGACTGTAACGGAGGAGAAAACGTTGTGAATTTCTCTAGTGCGATGAGTGGGTAAGTGGTGAAAGTAGGAAGAATAAGGGTAGTTTTGAGTAAACGGGTGTCCGTTGGGTGCGGGAGACAAGTTAGTTGGTTAACGGATAGGTTATCCAGTAATAAATGGCCAATGGATCATTTAGAATGTGAGATGGTAGGTGACGAAAACTGAGGGAATACAGATAGGTGAAGTCGCAGTGACCGATTGGGGTAGAAATCATGGTGAGGGGGCTTTCCACGAGCGAATGAGGGGGAAGGACTGTCAGAAATTAAAGGGATGTGACTCTTTTAGAAAGGTGGATGATGACGTCAAGAGGTGAAGAAGGTATGTCAGACATTAGGAGGTGGTGGGACTCGAGACCATTAGATCGATGCCACGTATAAAGAGGGGCCCGCCAGAGGAAAGATTCCATTACGGACCCCCCCCCTCTCAGTTAAAAGCAAATCAGTCGGGGTGGTCCGAAAAACACCTTGAGTCATTGATATGTGCGCTTGTTTCTTGGTCGTAGATCTGTGCGCGTTCTTTATCACACATTCCGTACCCCACCCTCCATTAAAGGCAGAACAGACGGGGGGGTCCAAAATCCAATATTGATCATAGATCTGCGTGCTTAAACTTGAGTTGTCCAGATGCGCGTGGGTCTTATCAGCAATTCCGGACCCGCCCCCTCCATTAAAGATAGAACGGTCGGGGGGGTCCGAAAAGATCTGTTCACCGCATATCTGGGTGCAATGATCTGGACCATTGATATGTGAACGAAGCATAAGTGAGGGTGCAGAAAATACATGCATCGAGAAACTTAGGATAAGTGCATTTCACGGGGTTTTCCAAGGATTTTCATGTATACACCACCATGGGGCTTGACCAACACCATTTTTAAGCATCTGAAACATGGTGCAACATTTACATCCAGCTGGTTTTATTTAAATAAAACAACTAGCCTATATTCTAACCTAGCTTCCTATGACAATTAACCTAGATTAGACTGTTGGGCTAAAAACTTACTCTACCCTGAGGCTATCTGACCAAGATTAGACAGTCTGGCCAAATTTATTCACTAATCTAACCTAGATACTTTGGCTGAGATTAAATTGTTTAGCCAAACTCATTCACTAACCCCATCAACATCAATTTAAAAGGAACTTGTCCATGATTGGAAGGTATGGACCAAGTTACTATTAATGCATGGGAGCTTTGGTAAATTTTTTCCTCTTTTTGTTTTTCTTTTTTCAAATTGTTGCGGAATGAAAATAATTTGTCAACAAAACACTAGAGATAGATAATAACCCAGTCACCAGTTGATCCTACAACTTATAGGGTGATAACAACATTAAAATAAACAGGGAAGCAGACAAACTCTCTAAGGAAGGTACTCTCCTGGTTTTTAGGAAATGGTATATAATAGAATTCAGATATGGTTCACAGTTTGAATATTATCACAAACCTTTTATAGACACAGTGGATTATGGATGCCATGCTCCACACTTATGATTATTCTCTTTTGATAAGCTATGTATATGATTCACAATTTGGACTTATATTTATTTTTCCAGTATCTATTAATGCTCGGTAATATGAGTTGGTCCACCAGTTAGTAGTTCACATTGTCCAATATGATAGATGGTTATTTTTTAGTTCATAAATATACAGGTTCACTAAATGAGGGCGTCCTCAGCTTCAGCAACAAACTTTTTGGCAGGTGTATGCTAGAGGTATGTGAATTCCCCTCTTTCATGAGGTTGTGTTAAACACCCAGTCCTTGGCTTTGCTTAGTTTGGACAGAAGAGTGATTTGTGCTCTTTTCTAGAAACATTTTTATGCATAGGACCCTTTTTAGAGGGGAAGCATGATTAAATGCATGCATGCTCATGCATTATACAAAATGAATTTTTTTTTTTTTTTTTTTTTTTTTTTTTTTTTATATTTTTGTATAATTATTACACTTATATATTATCTATTATTATAATAATTCTATATGAATTAGTTATTGACTAGTTATTATCAACTTTATGATGGTTGAAGAAAAAATAAATGAAGAGGTGTTTTTTTTAGGTAAAACCTAAAACCAACAAATGTCATTGTTACTTACCTTTAAATACAAAGTATTTAAAATAACTAAAGTGGACATTATTTTCATTAGGGTGGTTTTCAATTTATAAAAGGAAATAAAAATAATGGAGAAAATGACAAGTTAGGGATGAATATAAATTCAAAATAATATCAAGTATTGCCAAACATGTTAATTGAAATAATAATTAGTGGAGTTCTTTAAACTTATTCGGATAGTATATTTTACATAGACAAAGGGAAAATTAAAACCTAATTTCCAATAAAAGGAAATAAAATCAACATTATCATGAAAAGAAAAGTTAAAATCACAAATTTGAATAGTAAATTATACACAAGTGAATAATTACAACATTGTATTAAATATCTCATCAATCATAATTCAAATAAGTAACATGTTTTCCTAGAAATTCATTTGCTAAGTTAAAGTGATTACAATTTTAATCACTTTAACATATATGAACCTTGCATTGGGAACTGTAATTCTTAAAATTCGTTTATATTGATAATTGTGATTATGAAATACAAATACTTTTATAAATGTTGATTACTCTATTCAAATGGTAATTATGAAACCCCTAATGCTAATAGAAACAATCATAAAACATCATAGATTGCATTAAGATATTTAAATTCACTCATAACCACATATTATCAATCCTTGGTCCAAAGAAGAAGGAACGTACTTGGTATAAATTAGTATCTTAAGTTAATGTTACTAAACTTTTAATATAACCACTTAACCTTGCATTGGAAACTATAATTCTTTAATTTTTTGCATTGGGAATTATAATTACATGAGTATAGGTCTACACCTTTGGAAATTATGATTGATTCAATGATATTTCTATGGTTTTATTGAAGTGAGTCATATAATTGAAATGGATAAAAATTAAAGAAAGAAGAATTGTTCTAGTGCATTGATTTTTGTGGCATATAGTCTAGAAATATATTGAGTTAAAGGTTTGAATGGTCTCCAAATCAACTTTATTTTGGGATATGATTGAGTATGAAAACATGATAAAGCTATGGAATGTCTATAAAAAAGAACCGAAGAAAAAATCTTAAAACTCATAACTATGTAATTTATTTGTTATTTATTATATGCATTTAGTATTCACATTCTTAATCATTGAACATTATTACTTTATTATTGATGTAACTTTTGAATGAAAATATTGATCGTACACTCTAGATTATACATGATATTTAGTCAATTTCAAATCTTTATATTGATCTAAAACATATCCATATATAGAGTGATGATTATCTAAAATTTTGATGCAAACATCTACCTACTACTAGAACCAGATCCATATAAACTCTAGATCTATCAATCTTTTATACTTAAAAAATAATGTTTTTGCATAAAAAGATTTATCCCTCCATATAATAAGAATTAAAATTAAAATAGATCTAAACATAATTGATTATTAGTGGAGTATAAATTCATTTAAAAAATATTGAAAAATACACTTAATTTTTTTATTTATATTCCACATGGAAAGAAAAACACTAAATTTCCATTAATTTTATTATTTAATAAAATTAATGTAAAATATTTCATATTAATACTTTTTCAATCTATAACTCTCCCCAACTCTTATTATTTGCGGAAAGTTAAAACTATTGGGAAGAAATGTCACCATAGAAAAGCATATCCAATGAAAATTCCATTGCAACATCTTCATTAATATACTATTGAAAAACATATAGAAAAAATAATATTGCGACAACATCTTCATTAATATACTATTGGAAGCGTTTTTTAACATATCAACATCTTCATTAACATATCAAGTGAAATCAAGGAAAATATAAGATCAACATTTTAACATTTTTACTCGGTATTATAAATTTTAATTGGTATTATAAATTTTAATTATTATATTTGGTCACACCTAACATTCTTTTATAAATTTAAAATGGGTACAAAATACTTTTAATTGCAACATACTTACTATAATGGATATTTTTCATGGTTGATTCAATATTATTTCAAACAATCCCAAACAATATATCAAATCAACTTGTGTTGGCATGACAAAGCTTCGACTAAAAGGACCAATATTTCCAAAATGATCCCCTTTCTTTATTGCACAATCTACACATATCATATAATCACAATCCACAAATATCATACAATTATTTGATTCCACTTGACAGTCTACAATTATTAAAATTTTTCTATATTGATAATGTGATTATGAAATACAAACACGTTTAGAAATGTTGATTATTTTATTCAAAATTGTAATTATGAAACCCCTAATGCAAAAAAAACATAAAACATGATATATTGCATTAAGATATTTAAATTCACTCATAACCACCTCTTATCAATCATAGTTCAAAAAAGAAGGAATGTACTTGGTATAAATTAGTATGTTAAGTTAAAGTTACTAAACTTTTAATCTAACCACTTAATCTTGCATTGGAAACTATAATTCTTTAATTTTTTTGCATAGGGAACTATAATGATCAAAAATAGGTCTACACCTTTGGAGTATGATTGATTCAATGAAATATTTCTATGGTTTTATTGAGTAGGGTCATATAATTGAAATGGATAAAAATTAAAGAAAGAAGAATTGTTCTAGTGCATTGATTTTTGTGGCATGTAGTCTAGCTATTTTCTCATACAAGATATGCTATGTGTGAAATATGCCAAAAAGTCATCAGAAATGATTACATTGATTTCAACTATGATATAATGCAAAATAATAGGGTGAGTTGCTTTCAGTAATGATCTATTGAAAAATGGTTCATTACATTGATTTTATAAATGAAATAGAGAAAATTGCTTCCATGTATCGACTTCAACAACAAGATGGTGCAAAATAATTTCAAAATGCATATTATAATGTTGTGAAAGTGATTCTATATTATAAGTTAAAGTCCATTACTTTGATGTGATTTCTCTATTAATATTTATGTATTTGTTATTATTGATAATTTTTTGTTGTTGTAACGTTAAGATATATAAAATGTATTGATATATACAATGTATTAAAAGAAAAAGCATGCAAAAATATAAATGAAATTATGAAACATATGAGGGTTAGGCAAGAGAGTATTATTAATATTGGAAAGCTAAGGGGGAGGGTATGGTATTCATTAGAAATATATATTGAGTTAACACGTTTGAATGGTCTCAAAATCCAATTTCTTTTAACTTATGATGGTGTGAAAATATGGGAAAGATAGGAAATGTGTATAAAAAAAGAACTAGAGAACAAAGATTAAAATTCATTGCTATGTAATTTATTTGTTATTTATTATATGCATTTATTATTCACATTCTTAATCATTGAACATTATTACTTTATTATTGATGTAACTTTTGAATGGAAACCTTGATGGTGCACTCTAGATTATAGATGATATTTATTCAATTTCAAATCATTAAATTGATCTAAAACATATCCATATACAGAGTGATGATTATCTAAAATTTTGATGCAAACATCTACCTACTACTAGAACCAAATCCATAGAAACTCTAGATCCATCAAGATTTTACACTTATGATGTTTTCGCATAAAGATATTTGATCCCTCCATATAATAAATTTAAAAGTTAAAATGAATCTAAGCTTATAATTGAATTATTGGTGGGTATAATTTCTTTTAAAATATATATAAAAATTACGGCAATTTTTTTTTATATTTAAATGGAAAGAAAAACACTTAATTTCTACTTATTTATTTAATAAAATTAATACAAAATATTTCATATTAATCCTTTTTTAATATACAATTCTCCCTAACTCTTATGACTTGTGGAAAGTTAAAAATATAGGGAAGAAATGTCACCCTAGAAAAGCATATCCAAAGAAAATTTCATTGCAACATCTTCATTAATATACTATTGAAAAACATGTCCAAAGAAAATATCATTACAACATCTTCATTACTATACTATTGGAAGCTTTGTTAACATATCAACATCTTCATTAACATATCAAGTGAAAGCAAGGAGAATATAAGATCAACATGTTAACATTTTTCCTCGGTATTATAAATTTTAATTGTTTGAGACACACCCTAACATTCTTCTCATTAAAATGGGTATAAAATACTTTTTAATTACAGATGTATTCTACTGTGATGGATATTTTCCATGGTTGATTCAATATTATTTCAAACAATCCAAACAATATATCAAATCGACTTATGTTGGCATGACAAAGCTCTGACTAAAAAGACCAATTTTTCCAAGTAGTCCCTTCCCTTCAATGCACAATCTACACATATCATATAATCACAATCTACAAATATCATACAATTTTTTGATTCCATTGGACAGTCTACATATATCATACACATCATTACAGTAAATCCCAAATATCATACACATCATTACAGTAAATCCCACACAATGGTGTCAAGGGGTGGAGACAACTCACAAAGTGAATCTCACGATGCAGGAGAGGGTGCGTATGACACTTGTGATAGTGAATGTGAAACTTACCAAGGTGCATGTGTCACTTTGTGACACTTTCTGTTGTGACACTTAGGGTGCATAACTCAAGTGTGACATTTTGATGTTATGCACCCTAAGTGTGAGGTAAAAAGAGAAAGTTATGGATGAAACACTTCACAAATTATTCAAAGAGACAAGAGGTGTTTAGGTGGGAGAACTACAGCGGAAGATGAAAAAATCATCAAACAATATTAATATGTTCCATTTTTGAGGCAGGCATATCTATGCTCGGAATAAACTGACTTAAAGCGTGGTCGTTGACCAATACACTATGAATCCATTAAATTATTGAATAAGGATATGGCCACTAGAGATACAATGTGGATCCATACCTCCCATGACATGAACTGATCACTGATGACGAAAAATACACGATGGAGCTACAATATGACAAAAAACAGCCTTGACTCAATACAAAGTGGATATATATGACAATATATATATATATATATATATATATATATATATATATATATATATCAACATGCTCAAATGATTTCATTAGGTAACTGCGAAAAGAAACATATAACATAGTGTGAAAGATGCTCAACCTAGGGTCTTAAATTCCCAATCCTATGTGAATTACAGGATCTAGTCCATGTGAATAGATGATTTGATGTAGAACATGGTAGAAACCATGTTATTACTGATCATTGGGAGTAAATGGATTAACAAGTGTGATGGAAATTACTAATGATGTCAATGACTCCCAAGGTATCCTAGTATGTTCAGTGAATGTGAGTAGATGAGTTGAGGTCGAACATTAGTGGAATCATCCAATCAAAGGTCAATGATATAAGCTTGTTGTCCAGTGGGAGGCCTTCCATTGGGGCATACAGAGTCCCAAAGGTACTAATTGGTTTCTAAGTCTAATTCATAGATGATGTGTTGAATTCTATAGGAAAATACTAGGTCAAGCAGGAGACCTTGATGTATCCCCAATAATTGACACGAAACTTCCACAAGAAATTGATGTAATATGGTGAATCAAATGGGTATGGGATGACAAATGAAATGGAGCTGGTATCTACTAGGATGGATGGTTTGCAGAGAAACTTACCTTGAACATGATGAGGCATGACAATTTGACTTGGTAGCATTGACTCGATAAGTACCAATATTATAATGTGACAACAATAAGAGAAATCTTTGATTGGACAAAAAGTATGGGGACACATGGAATTGGTATGAACTAGAGACAAACAAACTACCTAACCGTAATATGAGATGCAAGCGGGTTCAAGGGTGACAATAGATGTCATCAAAGATTCCTAAAACCTTTACCCACTTCTTTCCAATTTCCCCCATGTAGATAGATGAGTACCCCTTTCCTTTTTAACGAGATCGAGGAGGATGGCAGGATGCTGATTATAGATCATCCTTCCTTATGATTCCCTGACATATGTTTTAATGAAGCTAAAAAGGAGGTTCGTTCTATATAGATTAGATCATATTGGACTCAAATAGGTCCTTAGATGCATAGTTTTACTAGCCCAAAGAGGGTAAAATCAATGGTTTTTCATGTTTAGAGAGTTTGAAAAACACTTAAAAGGAAACTCCAGGAGATGGAATTTTTTGTAAGTTTAGTCTCCCAAACTCGAAAAGCGTATAAAATAATACTTGGGATAACTCTCCTATCCATGATTAGGGTATTTAACATTAGAATTAGTCGATGAGATAGAAAAGGGAATTAAACTATCGCTCAACACCGCATTAACCTCTAATTACTTTAGCCAGGTGTGAAAGAGAACAAGATTGCTTGGAAATATTTTTCATGTTTAGAGAGAGTCTAAAAGAGCTTAAAGGGAAATCCGGGGTTCCTTTTCATATATTTTATGATTCTAAAAGTGATAAAATTATGCTCGATCACATTCTCATCTATTTACGAGCCTTGTGAAATAGCAAGACTAATCTCGTAATTGATTTCATTTTTACACAATCTTGAAAAACAATTAAACTATGCTTGTAATTTCCCAACATAATTTTTAAAGGGTTTTGAAGGATACCAAATGGAGTGGTTGGTACTCTATCTGACTTGAAGCTAGTGGTGCAACTCCATAATGATAATCAAATGCTAGAGACATGTCCCCAAGCTTCATTTTATTCGCCGACTTTGAGGCTGTCAAAAAGTTTTGTACCAAATGGAGAAAAAAGGATAAGGGTAGATGAAAAGAAGTTTCAAGAGAGATAACTATTTCATTTTTTAACAAGATATCCACAGAGAAGAAAAACTATGATCATGGCTTATGTTTCATTTTTTAACGAGTTTGACACAGGAAAATAACTATGGTCATAGCTCTAGGTTCAATCCCTAGATTTTTGTTTTCATTTTTAATGAGCTTTCTTAAGAGAGAAAAAATATGCTCAAAACCTCTATTTCATTTTAATGAGTTTGTTGTATAGAACTGAAATTATGCTCATAACCTTCCCTTGATCATGGCTTCCAAAAGAAAAAATTCTCTAGAAGGAACACATATCAAGGGACTAAATATCATTCATGGCTTGAGGGATATCTTCATTAGATGCGTGGAAAAACATTTGAAGAAGGGAATCTGGAACCTTGACATGGTAAGGGTATTAGGAATCAAGCTCTAATATCCATCACAGGAATATGACCTTAATACAAAAGGTTATGTGGTTGGATTTTTTCTTGATTGAGTTGGAATGACCCACAGTATTGTGTGAGATCTATTAGCGTTTAGGATCAAATCATGATCCATCTTCAGGACATTGAGTTTGGGTTCAAATGATGAGAAGATTTGGTTTTAAATACTAGAATTGACGTGAAATCTAAGTGTCGACTAGGTTATTTGGTAAAATTCTTTATTAGTCTGATTAAGTTTTATTAGGGTTTTATTAGGTTCAAGTTTATTTTAATTTATTATTAAATCAATGTTTATTAATTTAGTTTTTAATTAATTGGAATCTAGGTAATTAGTAGGGTTTATATTTAGGTGTTAAGTAGATTATTGAGTTATTCTAGGGTTTGTTTATTACTATTATTTAAGGTTTTGATGTTTCTTGAATTTTTTTTTTTATTAATTAAGGATTAAAACTTGGTTATTATAAAATTATAGGTCTAAAGATAATACAAGGTTTTTAATCTTGAGCTAGAGTTGGATTTCAATTTTTTATTGTTTAATATTTTGATGTAAATTCTTAAGTCTTTTTAATATTCTTTAATAGAAAATTTATTTTAAAAGTGTTTTATATTCGGGAGTGATTTCTAATTAAGTGGGGTTATTGATAAAATTGGTTTTAATGAATTAATCTTAATATTGGGATAATATTTATCAAATATTATTAGTGTTTATTATGAATCAAGGGGAGCCAGTTTTCACTCAAATCTAGGCCATTGTCTTTGTTTAGGTTTATAGGATGTTTCACAGTTCAATTGCTTCTCTAATACATCGTTTAAAGAGGTGATTTTTCTTGGCGAGGATTTTGGTGTCTTCAAGGTGGATATGGTGTCTTGTTTTAAAGGGAGTGTTCAGCTAGGGCAAAGGTGTGGATGCGTTCATTCTTAATGTCAGCTCCATGTTCTTTATCACGATGCGGAAGGATGAATGAGTTTCATTGATGTAGCATTTTTTGCATGAGCACTCTAATTTGTAGATTCCTTTACCTTTGTGAGGGGCGATTTTGTCTTTTACGGATCTCATATTATGTTTGATGGTTTCA
The DNA here is from genome assembly GCA_010110895.2 of Picea sitchensis. Classification (NCBI taxonomy): domain Eukaryota; kingdom Viridiplantae; phylum Streptophyta; class Pinopsida; order Pinales; family Pinaceae; genus Picea; species Picea sitchensis. The sequence continues at coordinate 7,320 of SNQJ01S0183085.1, read as the reverse complement.
AATGGTTGGGAGGTATTAATATATTATTTTTTGTTGGGGACTCTTGTAATCCTCTCAGTCCTCCTTGGATGTAAGGGAGGCATGCATCTCTATTAGGGTTATGGTCTTTTGGGACAGTGGGCTTATCATGGGTTTCTTTTAAGGCTCTATTTATTTCATTCTTAATGTCTTTATGTTTATAACCTATGTTTTTAAAATTCTTGGTAAGGTGATATGTTTCTTTATATAGGTGTGCTTCATCGAATATTCTTATGGCTCTAGTGGATAAAGTTTTAGGACACCCAGAGTTTTTGGTTTGGGTGGTGATGGGAGTTTACATGGAGATAGTTCTCAGTGTGAGTCTTTTTTCTATACACCACATGTCCTAGATCACCATTACTTTTCCTCGCCAGTAAGAACAATACAGGAAATGGGGATGCTATCATTCTCTTCGAGTTTCATTGTGAATTTTATTTCTTTGTATATGTTGTTTAGGTGTTGAAATAAATTTTGTTATATGACCTTGTCAACTCTAGGATCTAAGTAAGGAGAAGGGAGATATTCCCTCTTGTTCAGAGTTGAACACATGGGACAAGTAGTTACATAATTGACCCGCAGTGAGGCGGACATCGCTGGCATGTATGGACCATTCAGGGAAGGTGGATGGTTGACCATAAGATGAGGGGTCAATGAATGAAATATGGTTGATCATTATTATGTTTCCATTTTGAGGGAAAGATATCCTCGAAAGAGAGTGGACACGAAATCTCTCATAACATAGAAATAGTCTCTTCCGAGGAGCAGGTTAAAATTGAAGGGGTTGTGAAATACCTGTTACCCTTGATTTTTTTGGCCGTCATGATGATGTATTGATGGCGTTGGCCTTTCAGCCTCTTCATTAGAACTTTCTCCTTAGAAAAGTTACCTTGTATCTTTCCAAAAATCACATTTTGGAGGAAGGTTCTTGACATTAATGCACTGCGAGAGTACATGATTCTCATGATTTGTCTTAAATAGGGTGTGAGAAGTTTACCTTGTGTCTAACTACTAGGGTGCAAACACTTTCTAAAACAAGGAAAAGGGGTGGAGTGCAGAGCTTCAGAGGGAATCTTCTAGAGGGATGAGATAACATTGCATTCCAGTGGTTATTCTAGTATTGGATTTCCTGATATTTTAGGATCATTCTTATCAAGTAACTAATTCATTCTCCTATATATTGAGAGAATCCTCATGGAAAAGGTTAATCAAAATGGCTTGAGAGATTTATGGGAGGAGTGAGTAGAAAGATTGTGTGAAGATTTGAGCTTCCTAGCAGCTAGAGAACTCCAGAAAGGTCATCAAAGGTGGTTGATCTTCTTCATGAGAGTGAGCAAGTGTGTTTAATGGGAGCCAAAGGGCCATCGAGAGTTTGCAACATCAGAGCTCGGGGTTGTATTCACTTTCCATCAATATAATAGTAATGTGTCCCTTTCCATAAAGTTAGTTCTACTTTGTTAGCAACTCCTTGATCATATACATAGATTCACTATTGAATATGACTTTGCTTTCTTCCTCTTCTTGGTTTTGTATTGCTTTGGTCTTGGTAAATGCGAGAGCATTGGAGCTGAAAGAGGGAGCAACAAAGGCAGGAAGCGTTAATAAGGTAGCGCTTGATTTCTTTCCTCCTAGTTCCATTCAATGGTCAAATCTAGGGAAAGAGTATCATTCTGTCTTACTTTGTTCTAGGTCAAGGTGGATCTAGGGAGATCCCGGTTTATTATGCATAGGTTTATCCAATAACAAAATTAGGTGACTCAGGGAGCAATCCCATCTTCTTTGTGGCTTTTGATATTTTTTAGTGGCCATTTTCTCTGGTTTCAATTTTCTCATGTCCTATCAGGTCACGAGTCTTTGGGATATCACGATGAACCGAGGTCTAGAAGCCTTTTTGAATTTACTTCATTTTTCAAATTTTGGATATGTTCAGTGATTCTTGCACTTTCGACTTCATTGTGAGAATTGGGAGGTTGCACCTTGCACATAGGTTTAGGTGTATTGAGGTTCGCACCTTGCTAAAAGGTTACTTGCGAGAATCATAGATTCTCACACCATGTTATATTTCTTACACGAACCACTGGTATTTTCCAAAATTTTGAAATTGAGTTTTGGTTTTCTAACTTCCAGGATGGATTGAATTACCTCTTATGAGTTTCTTGGACCATTGATTGATATATTTCTTTCTTTACTTTGCATGCATGTGAATAGTCTTAGGTTTTCAAGGATTTTTCTTGTCATTTTGTGGCTTGACTTTCGTTTCTTGACTCTTCTTGGCAAAACCATTCTCTCTAACTTGATTAGAGGTGTGTTTGATTGGTTGAGAACCAATGATTGGTTGAAAGTTGAGTACTTGTTTTTTCTCATTTACTTATTGGTTTGAAAGAACATTTTCATTTGCATTAATAAACTAATTTGAACCTCTTTATTCTTGCTTTTGTTGAAAGAGTTAATTGGGTTGTTATTGCTTGATTCCTTATGATTTGATTTTCTGTTCTCTCATTGGTATAGTGAGAGTTCTTTTTTGGAAAGTGAACAACAAGCTTTTATTTCAAAAAATTGTTTTTGTCTTTTATAAAACATTGAAAAATCAAATTTTTAGAGATTGTTGAAGAGTATTTGAAAAAGACACGGTAGATAATTTTCATTTGATAAATGATTGTTTGCATTGACATTTTGAAGGAAATTTTGGATTGTAGTTCAAGGTTGATTTGGAAAACTCTCTCCCATACATGGGATTCATTGAACGAAAGGTGATACATTTCATTCTCATCCTTGCATTATTGGGTCAGTCCTTTAACATAAATTTCACTTCCATTACCTTTGAGTAAACTAGCGACTCTGCCAAAACATTGTGTAATCTTAGAATTTATCTAGTAACTCTTTTCTGGGGCTCTTTTACCAACATTTAGCTAGGCTAGTGCTTTGGAGTGGGAAGAGATACACTTCAAAGAACAAAACACACAATGGCATCTTGAGTTAGGGAGTGTAAATTCCATTTACCTTATATATGTCTGAAACCCACTTCTCACACAGGGGTCAAACACTAGGTCGCATTGGTGTTGAGAGTTACTCCTGCTGTTGACATCGATTAATAATGTAGGGTGCCGCGTGTGGGGGATCACTCGGAGTATACCCACAATGATGAGTGGAAGCCTTTTGAGTTGATTTGGACTAGATACCGCCCTTGCATGTGGATCGGTGTCATTGTTCCCAGGGCTTCTTGTTGACTGTGGTGACCTTAGTGGCTTATGTCTCTGGGTTCTTACCCAAGGTGGCTGTGGAAAGTCTTCATGGTACCTGGAATTGGCGTTGACCAAACTCCCTCGGGCTCCCTGGGTACCACGATTATTTGTGGAGCTTACCCGAGGTGTAAAATTCGTTAAAGGTCGTCGGTAGTAACTTTTCCACCCTTTACATGCTTCTTGTCACAGTTGTTCGCGGCGTTGGATTTCATCCTGTAACTAGTGGCCTCAAAATTTTGTTATTGGATAAATATGTAAGTCACCGGACACAAACCGATCTCCCTAGATCCACGGATCTAGAACAAAGCAAGGCAGAATGATACTCTTTCCCTAGGTTTTAACTATTGAATGGCACTAGGAGGTACAATTAAAGAACATACCTTATCATCTCTTCCCTTTGATATTTAACCACGCTTCCTTGATTATCTCATTTCAATCAATATCAAAACAATACAAACCAACGGAAGTGAGACAACACAATCTATTTAACAATCAATTATGTATGATCAAGGAGTTATACAATAAAAGTAGAACTAACTTTATGGGAAAGGGACACATTACTACATCATATTGATGGAAAGTAAAGATTACAACTGAGCCTTGATGTTGCAAATTCCTTTAGATGGCCCTTGAAACAGACACACCTTGCTCGCTTGCACAAGAGATCAACCACCTTTGATAAATTTGTTGGAGTTTCCTAGTTGTTGTAGCTTCGGTCCTTCACACAATCTTTCACTAATTCTCAATGTCTCCCTTAACCTTTATTCTAACCTTTTCCATGAGAATCCCCTCAATATATATATAAGAGATAATGAATTAGCTACTTGGATAGGATGATCCCAAAATATCAAGAAATCTAGTACTTAGATAACCACTCGAGATACCATCTCATCCTTCTAGAAGATTCCCTTCTATAAGCTTAGAGAATTCATCCTTTTCCCTTCATTAGAAAGAGTTCACACACTAGAAGTTCAAAGAGACACGGTCACGACTTCAGCACCCAGCTCAAAGGAGCTGACTGCTGAGAGTCAATGCATTCTCGAGGGAAAATGTATTAGCGACTATTGAACCAACTTCCTCCAAAATGATATATTTGGAAAGAGAAGAAAGTAACTTTATTCAGGATAAAGTTCTTATGAAGAATTTGAGTACACCATCATCAATACATCATGATGACCAAAATCATGGAGTTGAATGCCCCCAAAATTATGAGGTTGGAACTAGTGACAACCGATAGACTTTAAAGGCTTTTATGTGATAATGGGAACCGAGGCACATCTAATGCGAACACACAAACATCCAAGCATCAGCAAGTATCATATATATCAATTCGAGGTAGGCATTCCAATACTCAAATCATGGAGCTTACTCCATTGTAGACTACATGGGTCATGGCCACCAATCATACATTGTGGATCCATCTTTGTCAAAATATAGCATAGCCACTGAATGCTTGTGGATCTATGCTGAGAAATTTCAAATCAAGATGACATAGCCATGAGAACATACATAGTGGATCTATATTAGCCATAAAATTATACATATTCCATCGCAACCTGGATTAAAAAGATAATATCCGGGGTCTTCAATATGATCTCCCAATGTATGAATCTAACCATGTGATTGCATGTGTTGAATTCGAACAATACTTTAGAATACTTGATTACCTGTCATTGGTGAAATTGTTAACAAGTCGAGGGAAATCACCAATGATGTCAATGAATCCCAAGGTACCATAAGGTACAATCCATCAGTGTGAATAAATGAGTTGATGTCGAACCTGTTGGAATCTTTTGATGGGGGTCCAATGATGTAAACCTTGTCAGTGAGGAAACTACCATTCAGGGCATTACAAGTTCAAGGTACTAAATAATTTCTAAGTCTTGATTAGGATAATGAGTTGAAGTCGATGGATCAAAACTCATCACCGAGGAGAGCCTTAATATATCCCCCATCAATGACCGCGAAATGAGTAACATAGTTTGAAGATGAAACATAGCATTTTGCAAAATTGGATTTCGACCACGGGGGGAAGGTCGACGGAGGGAATGGATAGCTGTAGATGGCCGACTCAATGTAGGTTTCAAATGGACTTCTCTTGAACATATGACCCACAACACAATAATGGTTGAGCATTTCCAAAGGCGACAGCACGGGGAATGACCTTGTAACAAATCGAGATGAGAGAGACAAATGGATTTCAGCTAAAATGATGAATAGGGGGTGTCATGTTCAAAGGTGACACTTATTGTCAATCAATACAAAGATGAAACATATCCCTTTCCCAAATTTTCCCCTACAATTTGTGAAAGCACCTCTTTATTTTTACACAAGCAGAGGGATCACATATGCTTGTTGATATAAGCTCATCAACCGGATAGGTCCTTGATATTTAGCGAACCGAGGTGGTTAGGTCCCATCCAGGTCTACTCGATGTTTTGTTTAACGAGTCCGAGGGTAGTAAAACTTGAAGGTTTTTTCAAGATGCAGAGTTTGGAAAAACACTTAAAAAATAACTCTCCCAGTTCCTTGCCATTAAAATAGTGGAAGGAAGGCCAGAAAGAGAGAAATTGTTGCTCACCATATGTGTACTTCAAATACTTTATCAAGAATGAAAATCATAAGGTCGCTCGACGATCTTTTTCATGTTTAGAGAGTGAAGAGATTAAAGAGAGAACTCGAGTTTACTTTTTAAATTATAACCTTGTTGAGCCCAGAAAAGTGATAAAACTATGCGATCCACGTTCTTATGTATTTACGAGTGCAAGAGCGGACAAAAATGACATTTCGAGGTTTATGTAAAAACCATAAAACAATCAAAATCACACCATAGCGGAGAAAACAATATGTTCATACCCTTGTATTTAATTATCAGCGTCATCACACCTGCAAGTCATTACCCTCATCTTGATATTAGTGATTAGGTTTAATCAATAAATAAGCATAAAAACCAAATGACATAGTAAAAGTAAATCAAATGAGTAAATAATCCTTTTTACCATATCATTTCACATTCCACTATTGAGCTCCAAAACCCCCGCACACCCCTCAGATTTTGGCGTTAATTTTGGAGCTACAAGAGATCATTTGATGAGTCGTCTGCAGATTTTGGCGTTAATTTTCGGGAGCTACAAGAAACCATTTGATGAGTCGTCTGCAACATTACGGTAATCTCTTCATTCTTGACATTTTCATGGTTTAAATTTTTGATTTCATTGGTTAGTTTTTCAGTTTCAAGTGGTTTTTTTAACCCTACATGCACGTAGGCATTCTCGCAGGCAGCCCATACGGGGCCTGCGAGAATGATTCGTTCTCGCAGGTGAGCCTTGAGCCACCTACGAGGTGTTCTCACTGTGCAAATGAGGCACCTGCAAGAACCGCAAACTCCAAAATTTTTTAAATATTTAGCCAATGAAAAAAATCCAGATCATGAATAAAATCATTAATCCTCCTTTTATGTTTCTTGTGCAGATAAATAGCCACAAACATGGTGCTTGAGTGGTGTGAAATAGAACATGAAGAGGATAATTCAAATGCCGAGAATCATCCTCCCACCATAGCTGCACTAAGAGATTGTGGGCTCTTAAAATACTTTCGCTTCCCGAGCATGAGGGCCCAAGTCAGACTACTAGAGTATCTAGTCCATATGTGGGACCCAGATCAACAAGTTTTCAATGTAGGAGCTCACACATTGTCCATAGACATTGAGGACATATAATTTTTGACTGGATTGTCCAGGCACAGGTATTATGTTAGCCTGACCAGTAGTAGAGGCGGTGGATTAAAGATGAGTGAGTACTGCAATCAATATTGTGTACCTGAGGCTGAGAGTAAAAAGGGAAAAGTTGTTATCTGGGGGGTACAAGACTTGACCCTCCGCACTATCCTCTTTACTATAGCTTGGATGGCTGGGAGTTCTACTCCTCATATGGCATTACATAGCTACTTCCAGTACGCCATCGAGTGTACAGAGCCTCGAGTATTCAACTGGGCAGATGTTTTTCTTCGCAGTATCAAAAGGCAATTAACCAAATGCAGGCAAGGTGAATTGAAACAATTTGGT
>SNQJ01S0183084.1:0-10440 GCA_010110895.2 Picea sitchensis | reverse complement strand
AACTCCTTAATTGTTGATTCCTTTTTTCTTTTTACCCTATGTCCCCTACTTTCCATTATTAAGTTTCCTTTATTTAAAGTTTCCTTACTTCTATTATTTGTTCCTTTCTTTTTTTTTCTCTAAAACCCAAAAAGATAAATGTGCTTATCAACCTTTTCATTATATTTCTAAAATCCTAACTTTTATACTCCCACACTTTAATAATTTTAATTCTTCTTTAAAATTTAAAAACCACGGGTTTCAATTAATTTATCTCCCTCATTACTTTACCCCACCATTATTTAAGAAGACTTTAACTAACACTTAGGAGGGTTTTAGTTTACGCCCTTATGTTTATTTTTGTAGGATCTTTTCTTAGGGCTTATCAAGATTTTATCTTAGAGATGTTTTAAATTTATGTTTAGATTGAACTGGGCGACATTTTATTAGGGGAGTCGTTTTAAGAATCTCTTAAGGCGTTATGGTCTTAGGGTCATCTAGGTTGGTCTCAATATCATAATCAATGCGATGTGCCCTTTAGGACGCACTACGTGATCCAAGGGTGCCACTCGCCTCGTTGGCTTCTGTTGTGCGACGTTCCCTTCAGGATGCATCATGTGCTCGAAGGGTGCCACTCACCAACTTGTGTTTCTTTTGTGCGACATGCCCTTCAGGATGCACCACGTGCTCCAAGGGTGCCACTCGCCAACTTGACTGATTGGTAGACATATATAACCCCTGGAGTCAACACTCCTCCAGGTGAACTTGTGGGAGACTAAGGGATCTAAGGAATAAGGCCCCCGCCTTATTGCGCGCCCCTTAGAATCATCATGAGCGACTTTCGTAGTCTACCCTCATGACATTGTGGATCCTCATGAACTAGGTAATCGTTAACCTACAGTTCGAGCCACGACGGGAGTGCTAGTAGACTGTGGCAGGGCTACTGTCCACACCTCTCCCTCAACCTCTATGGAACTCGTGTGTGGCCCCTTTACTCCATATGTGAGTCTGGTCGAAAAGATATCGTCAATCTGCATCATCAACCACCATGTCAGAACATGTCAACAACATATCATCTAATCAATAAATATCATGGTAAATAAATCAACTCAATATCACACTCCCTGACTCAATCAAGAGTCCAAGGGTTTCGTCGATGCCTCTGCATCCTCCAGGTCAAAAACCCTGCACACTCAAATAAACTGAGTCAATATCACCTGTATACAACAATAGTAAAACATCATGTCATCTATCATAACGCATCATAATCGAGTATAAATGTTTTAACATCAGAAAAGTCTAGATCACTTGCGAGCAAGTGTCCTTAAATAATAGGTTTTCTCAGTGTGCCAGAGCGGGATGTTACAGATATAAACACTCAGTGATAGACAATAGAGTGTACTTCCACCTATTCCTAGTTAATTGATCCATGCAATCATTAGTTAACTAAGTCACATGTGTGGAAGTGAGAGAAGCACATGCAACTACTGGTGATAAAACTAGGGTTGTCATGCAGGAGCGACTTCCACTAGTCTAAGTGAATGTAATTGACTCTGAACCCAAGATGAATGCCATATTTTCTAGGGGAATATTCTCTAGAGAGAATAGTCTTATCTAAGGAAGGATTTTCAATATTGGACTATCAAAATTAGGAAAATAATTATAGGTGAGTGTTTAATATCTCCAATAGTGTAATGTCTCTAGCTTGTTTGAAAAGAAGACAATTTTCCTTGAATGTAATGTTTAAATGTTTTAGGTAGGAGGTTGAAGCCTTAGATATTTTAGGATTTTTTTTTTCATTTGATCATGTTTTCCTGCATCGGAATCAGATTGTTCTGAACAAATTAGAATTATGTTTGTATTTTGGTGAGATCCAATCCTATTTTGCATAGTCTGGATCGATCTGGTTTGTATTGTATTAAAATATATGATGGGGTAGAAAGAAACATGCATGTAGGAGTAAGAGGATTTAAGTGTCTAGTAGTGTGAAAAGGTCTGAGATACCAAAGAAAGGATTTAATTCTGTTGTAATTATCATTACATCAAAAATTCTCCAGATCAAAGAGTTTGTTGCATGGTTGATATACTTAAGTGAGGTTTTAGATCGACCCATATACAAAGTCCACATTTTGAAACATTAATACCTTTTGTGTTTGAATCTTTTAATTTGGATGGTTTGCATCAGATATGGAAGTGAGCATAGCTAGATCTTAAAGTAGAGGAAGAATTGGCAAGGAAGTAAAGTAAAAAAATCATAGGTCGGAGTTCATCCAAAGGTAGAGGACAAGAAGGTGGTAGGGGAATATCTTCAACTTAGAAAGAATAAGCCAATATCTCACATTAGCAAGCACAATTAGCAAGGGGTGGTGATTTCAAATAAATAAGACCTTATCAGAGAGGTATGGGTTCTTCCATCAAATGTGTTAGGTGTAATAAATTTTGACATAGATCATATGAATGTCGAGAAAATGATTCCACTAGTAGAGGAAGTGAAAATGTTGTTCTCATACAGGAAGACAATGTGGAGTCATATGTACATGAGAATGCACCAGAAGTTGGAGAATATTTGTTGATGAATATAGTGTGTTTGAAACCGCACAAGTAAATTAAGGAACTCGAATAGAGGAAGACAATTTTCAGATTTTTTTGCAAACACAAAGGTAAATGTTGTAAACTCATTATTGATAGTGAAAGTACTTATAATTTGGTGTCTATATAAATGGTTAAAAATTTGTCTGTAGGAAGACAACACACCCTATTCCATATAAATATTCATGTTTTCATAAGGGACATCAGTTGTTAGTGAATGAACCATGTGAAGTGGAGTTTCAAATTGGAAGTTATAAGAACAAGTTGATTTGTGATATCATGCCTATGGATGTTTGTCATATTCTTCTAGGTAGACCTTGCAAGTATGACAAGAAGGAAATACATGATGGAAGGAACAACACATGCAATTTTGAAAATGATGGAGAAAAATGCATTCGCTTACCATTAAAGGATGAAGGAGAAACTGAAGAAAACAAGGTGAAGGTATTGTTATTCATTGGAAAAGAATTTATTCAAGAAATTAAAAATGAAGAGGTACATTTTCCTTTAATTGGCAATCCAAAGGTAATTCTCACTCGCACAAATTTAAATTAGTTTCCAGAAGAAGTTAAGAAATTCTTGGATGCATTTGTTGATATTGTGGTTGTTTATTTAACAAATGAGTTACCTCCACTAATAAGTATCACTCATCATACAAANAATCCAAAGGTAATTCTCACTCGCACAAATTTAAATTAGTTTCCAGAAGAAGTTAAGAAATTCTTGGATGCATTTGTTGATATTGTGGTTGTTTATTTAACAAATGAGTTACCTCCACTAATAAGTATCACTCATCATACAAATTTAATTCTAGGAGCTAATATTCCCAATAAGGAAGCATATGTAATGACCCCATAGGATAATTAGTAGATTACAAATAAGGTACAAGAGTTGTTGGACAAAGGTTTGATTAGATAAAGTCTAAGCCCATGTGTTGTTCCTACAATTTTAAGTCCAAGGAAAGATAGAGGATGGACAATTTGCACATATTCTAGAGCCAGAAACAAAACCACAATTAGTTTTGTGAAGATGGAATCAAAATAATTGGGTTTTGTAAAATCCAGAAATGGCTTGATGATGGATTGACAGAAGGTGAAGGCTATAATAAATTAGCTACTCCAAGGAGTTATTTCTCAGTAAGAATTTTTCATGGATTGCAAAGAATTTATAGAAAATTCATCAAGAATTTTAGTGGGATATGTTCTCGAATTGTAGAAAAAATTAAAGGAAGAAAAAAACTAATTAGATCGACAAAGGAAGTTGATAAGAATTTTAAATTACTAAAGGAGATGATAATAAAACAATCGATTTAAGCATTGCTAGATTTTAGTAAAATCTTTCAAGTTTAATGTGATGCAAGTGGGACTGCAATATGATATTTTCTAAGTCAATAAAAGAAACTAGTTGATTATTTTAGTAAAACTCTAAATGAAGAAAAACATAAGTATTCCTCTTATGAGAAGGAGTTTTATGAAATTATTCAACCACTGGAGAAGTGGAGGCATTACCTCATGCCCAAAGAATTTATTATTTACACTGATAAGCATGCCTTAGAGTATATCGACAGCGAAACTAAATTAAATCAAAGACATGTCAAATGGATTGAGTTCTTACATAAATTTTATTTTGTTATTAATCACATAAGTCAGAAGTCAACTAAGGTAGACGATGCTCTAAGCAGATTCAATTTCATTTTTCATGAGTTTCACTTAAATGTTTCAGAATTTGATGAATTAAAAGAGATGTATAAGGATGATGCCGATTTTTAAGATGCTTATGCATCTTCTCAGAATCTAATAATTAGAGAGAGAAATCCATGGCTAGATTATATGATGTACATGAAGGATTATTATTTAAAGGGAGTGAATTGTGCATTCCAAGATGTTCAATGAGAGAAAAATTGTGGAAAGAAAATCACAGCGATGGATTAGTACATGTGAAAGTTTTGACATGACAAGACATTTGCTCAGTTAAGTGTCTTTTATTTATGGCTTGGTATGCAAATTGATGTCAAGATATTTGTTGAAAGATATAGGGTTTGTCATTATGGAAAAGGAAGGAAGTAGAATAGTGGATTGTATTAGCCATTTTAAATACCAAACTGACCTTGAGATTTTGTAAGTATGGACTTTCTGTTAGGATTTCCAAGAAATCAACAAGGTAATGATTCTATTTATGTGTCTTTTGATATATTTTCAAAGATGGAAGACTTTATAGCTTGTAAAAATACAAATGATGCAACTCGTATTGCAAATTTTTTCTTAAAATAAGTTTTCAGATTACATGTATTGTTTCTCATACAAACAAAATATGTGTGGGTCGTTTTTGGAGAAATTTATGAAAAACGTTAGGGACGAATCTCAACTTCAGTTCATCATACCACCCACAGATTGATGGGAAAACATAGGTGGTAAATAGAAGTTTGGGAAATGTTTTAAGATGTTTGTCTAAGGTGATCTTCCCAGGTAGTGTGATTAGGTACTTGCACATATTGTGTTTGCATATAATTATTCACCTAATAGAAGCACATAGTGAAGTCCATTTCAAATTCTATATGGAATGCATCCTAGAGTAATTTATGAGTTATGAAATCTAGGAAAATAAGAAATAAGAAGTGTTGATGGTGAAGATTTTGTTGTAAGTATACATGAATTGTAGGAAAGAGTTAATCCACAACTATAGGACAACAACAACAACAAGTACAAACATAAGGAATACTTGAAGAGAAAACACTTTGATTTTGAAGTTGGAGACTTGGTCATGACCCACCTCATAAATGAAATGTTTCCTAGAGGGGAATATGACAAATTAAAACTTAAAAAGATTGGACCGTGTAAAGTGTTGAGGATATTTTCCTAAAATTCTTATGAAATAGAACTTGCAAGTAACATTGGAATTTCTCCACTTTTTAATGTATCATATTTTTACCCTTTCAGGGAAACAAAAGATTGATGACATTGACAACATTCATACCATTCATTGGCGGGAACAACTACCTACAACACAAAAGAAGCATATTGAATCTATTTTGGACAAAAAGGTAGTAAAGAAGAAAAATGATAAAGAGTAGAATAAATTTATAAATAGGGTACAAGTATTGAAGAACTATTGCAACAAGACCAATAACAAGTATTTTCTTCTCTGGGAGTATGATGAAGGAACATCTTCCACAATAAACTTAGTATTTGACTTCTAGAAGGTATTAGGAATTTTATGAGAGGAAGTTTGTTTTCTCATTGTGAGGAAGCTTGTAATTATTTAATTTTCCTAAGTTTTGATTGTAGAGTTTCTGATATCCCTGCACATAAGATCGAGCTAACAATAAAACACACAAAAATTGCAAATGGTGTGAAGAGAAGAAAAAAAGTGGTGGAAAGAATGGAAGACTTTATATTAACTGAATTCCAAACTCAAAGAGTGGATAATTTACAATAGATATAGGCTACACAAGTAAGTAATGCACCGAAGTAACGATAGATAGAGATATAAACACTCAGTGACAGACACTAGAGTGTACTTCCACCTACTCCTAGTTAATTGATCCATGCAATCATTAGTTAACTAAGTCACACGTGGGGAAGTGAGAGAAACACATGCAACTACTGGTGATAAAACTAGGGTTGTCATGCAGGAGCGACTTCCACTAGTCTATGTGAATGTAACTGAATCTGAACTGAAGATGAATGCCCTATTTTGTAGGGGAATATTCTCTAGAGAGAATATTCCTATCTAAGGAAGCATTCTCAATATTGGACTATCAAAATTAGGAAAATAATTATAGGCGAGTGTGTAATCTCTCCAATAGTGTAATATCTCTAGCTTGTTTGAAAAGAAGATAATTTCCCTTCAATGTAATGTTTAAATGTTTTAGGTAGGAGGTTGAATCCTTAGATATTTTAGGATTTTTTTTTCATTTGATCATGTTTTCCTGCATCGGAATCTGATTGTTCTGAACAAATTAGAATTATGTTTGTATTTTGGTGAGATCCAATCCTATTTTGCATAGTATCGATCGATCTGGTTTGTATTCTATTAAAATATCTGATGGGGTCGAAAGAAACATACATGTAGGAGTAAGAGGATTTAAATGTCTAGTAGTGTGAAAAGGTTTGAGATACCAAAGAAAGGATTTAATTATGTGGTAATTATCATTACATCGAAAATTCTCCATATCGAAGAGTTTGTTGCATGGTTTACATAGTTAAGTGAGGTTTTAGATCGACCCATATACAAAGTCCACATTTTGAAACATTAAGAATTTTTGTGTTTGCATCTTTTAATTTGGATGGTTTACATCAGATATGGAAGTGAGCATAGCTAGATCTTAAAGTAGAGGAAAAATTGGCAAGGAAGGAAAGTAAAAAAATCATAGGTCGCAGTTCATCCAGAGGTAGAGGACAAGAAGGTGGTAGGGGAATATATTCAACTTACAAGGAAGAAGCCAATATCTCACATTAACAAGCACAATCAACAAGGGGTGGTGATTTCAGATAAATAAGACCTTATCATAGAGGTATGGGTTCTTCCATCATATGTGTTAGGTGTAATGAAATTCGACATAGATGATATGAATGTCGAGAAAATGATTCCACTAGCAGAGGAAGTGAAAATGATGTTCACGCATAGGAAGACAATGTGGAGTCATCTGTACATGAGGGTGAACCAAAAGTTGGAGAATCTTTGTTGATGAAGAGAGTGTTTCTGAAATGACACAAGTAAATTAAGGAACTCGAATAGAGGAAGAAAAATTTTAGATTTTTTTGCAAAAAAAAAAGGTAAATGTTGTAAACTCATTATTGATAGTGAAAGTACTTATAATTTGGTGTCTATATAAATGGTTAAAATTTTGTCTCTGAAGAAGAAAACAAACCCTATTCCATATAAATATTCATGGTTGCATAAGGGACATCCGTTGTTAGTGAATGAACCATGTGAAGTGGAGTTTCAAATTGGAAGTTATAAGGACAAGTTGATTTGTGATATCATGCCTATGGATGTTTGTCATATTTTGCTAGGTAGACCTTGCGAGTATGAAAAGAAGGAAATACATGATGGAAGGAACAACACATGCAATTTTGAGAAGGATGTAGAAAAATGCATTCTCTTAGCATTAAAGGATGAAGGAGAAACTGAAGAAAACAAGCTGAAGGTATTGTTGTTCATTGGAAAAGAATTTATGCAAGAAATAAAAAATGAAGAGGTACATTTTCCTTTAATTGGTAAGCCAAAGGTAATTCTCACTTGCATAAATTTAAATTAGTTTCCATAAGAAGTTAAGAAATTCTTGGATGAATTTGTTTATATTGTGGTTGTTGATTTAACAAATGAGTTACCTCCACTAAAAAGTATCACTCATAATACAAATTTAATTCTAGGAGCTAATATTCCCAATAAGGAAGCATATCTAATGACCCCATAGGATAATTAGGAGATTACAAATAAGGTACAAGATTTGTTGGACAAAGGTTTGATCAGATAAAGTCTAATCCCATGTGTTGTTCCTACAATTTTAAGTCCAAAGAAAGATAGAGTATGGAGAATGTGCACATATTCTAGAGCCAGAAACAAAATCACAATTACTTTTGTGAAGATGGAATCAGAATACTTGGTTTTTGTAAAATCTAGAAATGGCTTGAAGATGGATTGACAGAAGGTTAAGGCTATAATAAATTGGCTACTCCAAGGAGTTATTTTTCGGTAAGAATTTTTCATGGATTCGAGAGAATTTATAGAAAATTCGTGAGGAATTTTAGTGGGATATGTTCTCGAATTGTAGAGAACATTAAAGGAAGAAAACAACTATTTAAATCGACAAAGGAAGCTGATAAATATTTTAAATTACTAAAGAAGCTAATAATAAAACAATCGATTTTAGCATTGCTAGATTTTAGTAAACTCTTTCAAGTTTAATGTGATGCAAGTGGGACTACAATAGGATATTTTATAAGTCAATAAAAGAAACTAGTTGATTATTTTAATAAAAATATAAATGAAGCAAAGCATAAGTATTCCTCTTATGAGAAGGAGTTTTATGAAATTATTCAACCACTGGAGAAGTGGAGGCATTACCTCATGCCCAAAGAATTTAGTATTTACACTGATAAGCATGCCTTAGAGAATATTGACAGTGAAACTAAATCAAATCAGAGACATGTCAAATGGATTGATTTCTTACATAAATTTTATTTTGTTAATAATCACCTAAGTCCGAAGTCAACTGAGGTAGAAGATGCTCTAAGCATAGTCAATTTCATTTTGCATGAGTTTCAATTAAATGTTTCAGGATTTGATGAATTAAAAGAGATGTATAAGGATGATGCAGATTTTAAAGATGCTTATGCATCTTCTCAAAATCTAATAATTAGAGAGAGAAATCCATGGCTATATTATATGATGTACATGAAGGATTATTATTTAAAGGGAGTGAATTGTGCATTCCAAGATGTTCAATGAGAAAAAAATTGTTGAAAGAAAATCACAGCGGTGGATTAGTACATGTGAAATTTTTGACATGACAAGACATTTTCTCAGTTAAGTGCTTTTTATTTCTGGCTTGGTATGGAAATTGATGTCAATATATTTGTTGAAAGATGCAGGGTTTGTCAGTATGCGGAAGGAAGGAAGTAAAATAACGGATTGTATTAGCCATTTTAAATACCAAGCCGACCTTGAGATTTTGTAAGTTTGGATTTTTGATATGTTTTTTATGCAGGAGCATCTCTCCACGTCAACAAGCCAGCCAACCAACCATGTCAATGCGTGCATTCAAGGCTGAAGAGAGGCGCAACCCTCATTTTCAAATTCAAATATGAATGTAATTAATGTTGTAGGTTGTTGAGCTATGGAGATGTGCCTTTGTGCAAGAATTAGAGTAGGTAGGCCTTTAATGTTTGTAAGGCTGCAATCTAGATCCGATTCTGGACTAGACAACCCATTCAATGTAATTGAATAGGGTAGGTATATTGGAGGGAAACGCTCGAAGATCCCTCTCATGTAAAAGATCAATTGTGATCTCATTTTGAGAGGATTGTAAGAGAAGAGAAGAGAGGGAGTTGAGACTTCGATATAGTTCATGCTCAGGAACACCTTGTAAAAATAGGCATTTGCCATTTAATACAAACACCAGTTTTTCCTACATATTTCCTCTGTTGAATGAATGTCTATGTGTGTTCAATTTGTGTTGTAGATGTATGCTAGAAATTTGCAGAGAGTTTTTTTGATTTCAAGCTTGAGAGGTTCTTTATGGTTTCATGCCAGGAGGGCGTGATAGAGTACTGCGGTCTCTAGATACCAGTGCATAGATGCACTTCTGAACTCTGCGGAGTCAGAAAAAGATGTGTCAGGAGGGCACAGTAGCTGAATTCAACAATTCAGAGGAAGAACTTTGAGGTTGTTGAACACCTCAAGAGGCAAGGCTGTGGAGAACACAGTTGCAGACAGAATCCTTGAGGAATTCTGTAAAATCTCTGCCAGGTGGGCATTGAGCATGAGAAAAGGAGTGCACAGAGGATTTCTGTTGACATTTCAGAAGAAAATAGAATCTCTGAGGAGTTCTGTAAAACTCGACCAGGTGGGCATTGAGCCAATGCAAGGAGTGTACAGAAGAAGAACTCTGTTGTGAGTTCATGAGAATTAAGAATCATCTGAGGATTCTTGATACTCTACCAGGAGGGCATTGAGTAAGTGCTAGAGTGCACAGAAGGAACTGTTGGGCCCCAACAACTACCCTTATATTTTTACAAAATTTAAAAGGCCCCTATTAAAATCTTGATAATTATAATGAGCTACAGAATCAACCTTTTCAAATAGTTCCATTCCTTGGCTTGCTTTGAGACAAACTTAAGACATTCTCTTTAGTATGAGTCATTTATT
>SNQJ01S0183083.1:0-13090 GCA_010110895.2 Picea sitchensis | reverse complement strand
ATGTCAGGGTAAGTTTGTCCACCTTCAACACACTCTTTTTGTTGAAATGCTGCTACAAATTCAGAATTAAAAGTGTGCCTATAATTGGGCGATAATTTATACATTACTTGGATATGTTCGGGCCTGAATGAGCCGATAACAGCTCCTTTCTCGTTCATGATACTTCTTGTCGGAACATCCACCTTATCTAGTGCCTAGGCAACCAAATCTGTATATGAAACCAGTCTCGGACGTGCTGCAACCTTATGCAGACCAGTCTCGACGATATCTCTGATATGATTTTCCCAACCATTATCCTCATATGAAAGTTCATCTTCCATTTTTTCTGCAATTGCAGCCCATGATTTAAGAGAGTGTACTACTCCAGCTGCAGTAGTGTCTGAAATGATATCACCTTCCGGTTGTTCTTCAGTTTTCTTTGAAGCCTTTTTGGACGCCATAGATCTATGTTTACCAGCTCTATGTTCAGTACCTCAGGAGCAAGAATTCAAGAAAACAAAACTGCCAATAGTGGAGCAGTCTCAAGGAAGAGGAAAAAACTCTGTGTTCACTTGAATACCTGTAGCAGAGCAGAATTCAGCTTCGAAATAATGTAAACGTTTCAAAAATTATTTCGAATATATCGTAAAATCTTCGAGATTTGTACTCTGTTATGAAATAAATGCAAAATATATCTGCAAATATATGCATTTAAAGTTTGTACCTGAGCTTTTCCGATATTTTCAAATATGATAGCAACTTACCAAATTGAATAATTTCCGTATAAAAATCATTTCTTAAAAGATTAAAAACTTAAACCTCGTTTCTGAGAACGATTAATTAATGTTAATCTTAATTTAAGTTTGAAAATACTTTCATCAAGATTTCAGAACTTTCGATGTCAAGAAAATAAGTCATCATAGAACCCCGATCGCCGAAAATGCGACGTATTATTTAGTTAAAACCCTATTATTATCTTAATTAATCCAGATTGGCTTTTTAGGATTTTGTTAATCAAGAAATCGGAAATCGGGAAATCGGGGATCGGGGAATCGGGAAATTTGATGATATGAAAATTATTGCTCACAAAATCACGAATCGTGATTTCCCGATGAGATTAGTTACTCTTAATCATGCTTAACAGTAATTAAATTAATTCCAAACCTCACTTAAGAATTAATTGAAATCGGGGATCGGGAAATCGGAGAATATGATGATAAGTTTGTTTGTTCTCACAAAATCATGAATCACGATTTCCCGATAAGATTAACTTAAAGTTTAAGCCCTTTTTAAATGTGATTTAATTAAATGATAAATTAATCAAGAATTAATGTATCGGGAAATCGGGGATCGAGATTTCGCTATTTGATTTGTGTTAAACATTGTTATTTCAAAACTTCGAATCCCGATATCCCGATGTGAATTTAACATTTTTTAAGTTTTAACATTACTGTTCATTTAAAAGATCATTTGAAAAAGTGTTTGGAACATATGTTCGTTTCGATTTTAATAATTCTTTATCCAAAAATGAACCATAAAGGCATTTCGAATTCGACGGAGATGAAATGTTTTGTTTTTAAAAAAATTATATAATGCAAAGACTCAAAGATACAAATTTTTTTATCCTTAAGGTCAAAAAATCAAGATCTATTTCAACAACAATGATGCTCTGAAGGCCTTTTTACAATAAAAATTAATGCAAAAAACCCTAGACATCCAAAAACCTAACCCTAGGAGATGAAGTGCCAAAAGTCATGTGGGCCCCGTTTGGGTAAGTTAGTACATTAACTTTCCAGGGTCCTAACTTTTGCATACGATATTCGTTTTAGGCGTATGATAGCTCGTTGAAAAGGTATCGTCGAGGAGATTCATTTTGGGGGCTCAAGCATGTCTTAGGAAATCATTGAGAACCTCAATATAAAAAAACCTTCATTTGGGCCCTTAAATTTCACATGGAAGTTAAAAACTGCTAAAAATAGTAAATTGCCAAAAAATTGTTTTGGGCCAGTCGAAAAAGGTGGGTGGCCATCGATATCCACCTGGATCAATACTCCCTCCTTAGGAAGCAATGGTCTCCATTGCATTGAGTTCTCGGGGGAGAGGGAAAATCATTTACTAAATGTGCATCTTGGTGAGTTTCTTGCCTTGCTAGAGACGTCGCGCTGCTCATTTTGTGGAAGTCTGTCACGAATCTGTTGAGGCTGAGGCTCTTCAACAATTCAGGCTACATGAGAGGGCGGTGTGCAGAAGGAATCTTTGTGTTTTGCTGGAACCTTGTCAACCTGATTCTGTTGGGTAGAAGGTGCTTGGGGTGAGGCTGTAGTGGTTCCAGTGTCCTTATGTTCCCCTTTTGAACATATTGTAAAGAAGCTGAATTTTTCAGTATGAGATACTACCTTGCAACAATTTTTAGGTGGAACAGTAGTTAGAACTACCTCTTGTATTTTGTAGAGATGACCCCCAAGAGAAACAATGACACTACAAGGTCGAGACTCATAAACAACATGGCACTTCCACATATATGTTTGGCCCAAGAGAACGTCATAGACATCCAGTGGGGAAACATCACATAATACCTCATCCTGGAAGGGCTGGATGTCGTATGACAATCGACACTGTTGGATGACACAGAGATATTTTCCTTGGTGAAGCCACCCGATGTTGTATGGTTGTGGGTGTGGTGTTGTCGACAATCTAAATTGTTTGATGACCTCTGCTGAGATGAGGTTCTTCTAGCTTCCGCTATCAACAATAAAATGCAGCGGGATCCCCTTCACCCACATCTGTAAATGAAAAATACCTTCCCCCTCTTTAGGATCTGTTGGTTCTTCTAGTTGAAGTGTTGCAGTTGGGACAATAGCAGTGGGGTCTACGTCAATGATCTATCCTTTACCAATATTTTCAGAATCAGATTCTAAATCAAGGTTTGGCTCCTTGTCTTTCATCTAGGCCACCAATTACTGTTTTGAGCGACATTCATCGATGTTGTGCCAGGGGCCTTTATGGAAATCACACCATTTTTCGGTGTCCTTCTTTGTCTTCTCGTGACCCGTATTTTCTTGTGGTTTGGACTGGTTTTCGGAAGATTGTTTGTTAGGGATTTCTTTATCATACTTCGGTTGTTGCGCATTTGCAAGTCCGAACTCTCGTTTGTTCTGGTGCCTGAATGTCTACTCGATTTTAACAGCATATTGATAGGCAACACTGAGTGATGAGATGTCCATAAACTCCATTTCAGTTTGGATGTATCTATGTAGATCCCCACGGTATTTCAGAACCAAATGTCGTTCGAAGTCTTTGATACCCAGCTTGGTGCGAAAGGTATGGAAGGTATTGGTGAATTCCGAAACCACTTGGCCCCTCTCTTGCCGCAGTGTGGGCCATCTCATGTACGGGTCCTCATAGTTGCCAACAGGGTAATATTGTTCCTTTACCGCATCCACCAAAAAATCCCAAGTGGGCTCAGCCCCATATATTCCAGACTCCTCTGTGGAACTCTGCTCCCAGTAAATTTTCCACCAATTTTTGACATGGGGGAGAGGCTTCAGGAGCACGAAGATGATCTTTTCTCTGTCG
Organism: Picea sitchensis; assembly: GCA_010110895.2. NCBI lineage: Eukaryota > Viridiplantae > Streptophyta > Pinopsida > Pinales > Pinaceae > Picea > Picea sitchensis. The sequence continues at coordinate 9,535 of SNQJ01S0183083.1, read as the reverse complement.
AAAAAATTATGAACAGAGAAATAACCTTCTAACAAATTTAACCATTTATCTAGGGCATCCGCATATATCTGACCTTCAAATATAGGAATATCAAAATTGACCTGCACCTTAAAAGGCGAGGTGCCTCCGAAGTGGCCGCTTGATGAAGATGTGCCTAATGCTATCGGTAGGCGTTGAAGTTTGTGGAAAAAATTCTCCATCATTTCGTCCCTCTGTCGTGTGAGAGCTTGCTCAAGCAACAGACATATAGGATCATCTGCTCCATCGTTTTTATTTTCTTCCGCCATTGAGGGTTTCTTGGGTGTGCGATAGTGATTGTCTTCAAGAGAGACAATATCAAGACCCAAATTTCTATACTCGGACCTCGTCGGGGACATGCACTGAAAAACGATCAAGAACAGCTTGCTTTGATACCATTGATCCTGATTATTTTTGGCACGAAATGAGAGCGGAGATATAATAAAGAAATGCACTGAGATTTCATAGATATTCAATAATATAATAGAAATGTATCAGAGATGAAACTATAAACACAGATATACGGTAATACATGATTTCTATTAATCAAAGAAATGTACAGAGACTGTAAAAATACAGAGTGAAGACTCGCTAGAATGGTGGCAGCTTATCTCTGAGAAGAGATGTGACCACTACTCGCATTCATAAGAACATGATTACAATGACGCTCTGAAGGCATTTTTACAATAAACAGGAATTCCAAAAACCCTAGACATCCAAAAACCTAACCCTAGGAGATGAAGCGCCAAAAGTCATGTGGGACCTATTTGGGTAAGTTAGTACATTAACTTCCCGGGGTCGTAACTTTTGCATACGATATCCGTTTTAGTTGTATGATAGCTCGTTGGAAAGGTATCGTCGAGGAGATTAATTTTGGGGGATAAATAATTCCATTCAATTTCACTGAGAACCTATATCTCTAAAAACCTTCATTTGGGCCCTCAAATTTGACCTGAAAGTTAAAAACTGCTAAAAATAGTAAATTGCCAAAATTGCCAGAAAATTGTTTTGGGCCAGTCAGAAAAGGTGGGTGGTCACCGATATCCACCTAGATCAATCCTCTCTAATTAGGAAGAAATGGCCTCCATTGCGTTGAGTTCCTAGGGGAGAGGGAAAAGCATTTACTGAATCTGCATATTGGTGAGTTGTTTGCCTTGTTGGAGACGTCACACTGCTCAGTTTGTGGAAGTTTGTTATGAACCTGTTGAGTCTGAGGATCTTCAACAAGTCGGGCTACATGAGAGGACGGTGTGCAAAAGTAATCTTTTCTCTTTGTTACAACATTGTCGACCTGCTTCTGTTGGGTATTAGGTGCTTGGGGTGAGGCTGTAGTGGTTCCAGTGTCCTTATGTTCCCCTTTTGAACATATTGTGAAGAAGATGAATTTTGCAATATGATATACTACCTTACGAAACTTTTTATGTGGAACAATAGTCAGAACTACCTCTGGTATTCTGTAGAGATGACCCCCTAGAGAAACAATGACACTACGAGGTCAAGACTCATAAACAACATGGCGCTTCCACATATATGGTTGGCCCAAGAGAATGTCACACACATATAGTGGGGAAACATCACATAATACCTCATCCTTGAAGGGTTGGATTCCATATGACAATTGGCACTGTTGGCTGACACAGATATCTCATCCTTGGCGAAGCCACCGAATGTTGTATGGCTACGGGTGTGGTGTTGTCGACAATCCAAACTGTTTGATGACCTCTGCTGAGATGAGGTTCTTCTGGCTTACGCTATTAACAATAAAATGCAGTGGGATCCCCTTCACCCACATCTGTGAATGAAAAAGGTGTTCCCCCTCTTCAGGATCTGTTGGTTCTTCTGGTTTAATTAATGCAATCATGACAATAGAAATGGGCTCTGCGTCAATGATCTATCATTTACCACTATTTTCATAATCAGATTCTGAATCAGGGTTTGGATCCTTGGCTTTGATCTCGGCCACCAATGATTGTTTTGAGCGACCTTCATCGGTGTTGTGCCAGGGGATTTTGTGGAAATCACACCATTTTCTGGTGTCCTTCTTTGTCTTCCTGAGACCCTTCTTTTCCTATGGCTTGGACTGGTTTTCGGGAGACTGTTTGTTAGAGATGTCTTTGTCATACTTTGGTTGTTATGGATTTGCAGGCCCAATCTCCCATTTGTTCTGGTGCCTGAATTTTTGCTTGATTTGAACAGCATATCGATAGGCAACATCGAGTGATGAGATTTCCATAAACTCCATTTCAGTTTGGATGTATATGTGTAGAGCCCCACGGTATTTCAGAACCAAATGTCGTTCGGAGTCTTTGATACCCAACTTGGTGTGCAAGGTATGGAAGGTATTGGTGAACTCCAAAACCACTTGGCCCCTCTCTTTCCGCAGTTTGGTCCATCTCATGTATTGGTCCTCATAGTTGCCAATAGGGTAATATTGTTACTATACCGCATCCAAAAAAAAATCCCAAGTGGGATCAACCCCATATATTCTAGACTCCTCTGTGGAACTCTTCTCCGAGTAAGCTTCCCACCAATGTTTGACATGGGGGAGAGCCTTAAGGAGCGCAAAGATGATATTTTCTCTGTCGGAAAAATTTTGAACAGAGAAATAACCTTCTAACAGATTTAACCATTTATCTAGGGCATCTGCATCTATCTGACCTTCAAACATAAGAATATCAAAATTGACCTATACCTTAAAAGGAAAGGTGCCTCCAAAGTGGTCGCTTGATTATGATGCGTCTGATGTTATCAGGAGGCGTTGAAGGATGTGGGGAAAATTCTCCATCACTTCATCCCTTTGTCTCGTGAGAGCTTGCTCAAGCAGCAGACTTATAGGATCGTCTGCTCCGTCATTTTTATTTTCTTCTTCCATTGAGGGTTTCTTGGGTGTGCGAGAGAGATTGTCTTCAGGAGAGACAAGATCAAGACCCAAATTTCTACACTCGGACCTTGTCAGGGACATGCACTGAAAAAACGATCAAGAACATCCTGCTCTGATACCATTGATCCGGATTATTTTTGGCACGAAATGAGAGCAGAGATATAATAAATAAATGCACTGAGATATCGCAGATATTAAATAATATAACAGAAATGTATCAGAGATGAAACCTTAAACACATATATACATTAATACACGATTTTTATTAATCAAATAAATGTACAGAGACTGTAAAAATACAGAGTGAAGAATCGCTAGAATGGTGGCAACTTATCTCTGAGAAGAGATGTGACCGCTACTCACATTCGTAACAACATGATTATAATGAGGCTCTGAAGGCATTTTTACAATAAACAGGAATGCCAAAAACTCTAGACATCCAAAAATCTAACCCTAGGAGATGAAGCGTCAAACGTCATGTGGGACTTGTTTGGGTAAGTTAGTACATTAACTTCCCGGGGTGGTAACTTTTGCATACGATATTCGTTTTAGGCGTATGCTAGCTCGTTGGAAAGGTATCATCGAGGAGATTTATTTTTGGGGCTCAATAATGTTGTGGGATATCATTGAGAACCTCTATCTCGAAAAACCTTCATTTGGGCCCTCAAATCTGACCCAGAGGTTAAAAACTGCTAAAAATAGTAAATTGCCAAAATTGCCAGAAAATGGTTTTGGGCCAGTTGGAAAAGGTGGGTGGCCACCAATATCCACCTAGATCAATCCTCCCTCCTTAGTAAGCAATGGTATCCATTGCATTGATTTCCCGAGGGAGAGGGAAAAGCGTTTACTGAATCTGCATCTTGGTGAGTTGCTTACCTTGCTGGAGACGTCGCACTGCTCAGTTTGTGGAAGTCTGCCACGAACCTGTTGGGGATAAGGTTGTTCAAAAATTTAGGCTACATGAGAGGATGGTGTGCAGAAGGAGTCTTTGCACTTTTTTGCAACCTTGTCGACCTACTTTTATTGGGTAGAAGGTGCTTGGGGCGAGGTTGTAGTGGTTGCAGTGTCCTTATGTTCCCCTTTTGAACATATTGTGAAGAAGCTAAATTTTGCATTATGAGATACTACCTTGGGACAATTTTTAGGTGGAATAGTAGTCAGAACTACCTCTGGTATTCTATAGAGATGAACCCCCAAAGAAACAATGACACTGCGATGTCGAGACTCATAAACAGCATGGTGCTTCTGCATATATGGTTGGCCCAAGAGAACGTCACAGACATCCAATGGGGCAACATCACATAATACCTCATCCTTGAAGGGTTGGATGTCGTATGACAATCGACACTATTGGCTAACACAGAGATCGTGTCCTTGGCGAAGCCACCCGATGTTGTATGGTTGTGGGTGTGGTGTTGTCGAAAATCCTGACTATTTGACGACCTCTGTTGAGATGAGGTTCTTATGGCTTCACCTATCAACAATAAAATGCAACGAGATCCCCTTCACCCACATATGTGAATGAAAACGATGTTGCCCCTCTTCAGGATCTGTTGGTTCTTCTGGTCGAATTGTTGCGGTCACGACAATAGCAGTGGGGTCTGCATCAATGATCTGTCCTTTACCAGTATTTTCAGAATCAGATTCTAAATCAGGGTTTGGCTCGTTGTCTTTGATCTCGGCCACTAATGATTGTTTTGAGCGACATTCATCGATGTTGTGCCAGGGGATTTTGTGGAAATCGCACCATTTTTCGGTGTCCTTCTTTATCTTCCCGTGACCCTTCTTTTCCTGTGGCTTGGACTGGTTTTCGGGAGACTATTTGTTAGGGTTGTCTTTGTCATACTTTGGTTGTTGTGGATTTGCACGCCTGAACTCCCGTTTGTTCTGGTGCATGAAATTCTGCTTGATTTTAAACGCATAACGATAGTCATCACTGAGTGATGAGATTTTCAGAAACTCCATTTCAATTTGGATGTATCTGTGTAGAGCCCCACAGTATTTCATAACCAAATGCCATTCAGAGTCTTTGATACCCAGCTTGGTGCGCAAGGTATGGAAGGTATTGGTGAACTTAGGAACCGCTTGGCCCCTCTCTTTATGTAGTGTGGTCCATCTCATGTATTGGTCCTCATAGTTGCCAACAGGTTAATATTGTTCCTTTATCGCATCCACAAAAAAATCCCAAGTGGGCTCAACCCCATATATTCCAAACTCCTCTGTGGAACTCTACTCCCTTTTGTTTCCCACCAATGTTTGACATGGGAGAGAGCCTTAACGAGTGCGAAGATGATATTTCTCTGTCAAAAAAATTATGAGCAGAGAAATAACCTTCTAACAGGCTTAACCATTTATCTAGGGCATCTGCATCTATCTGAACTTCAAATATAGGAATTTAAAAATTGAACTGTACCTTAAAAGGTGAGGTGCCTCCAAAGTGGCCGCTTGATGAAGATCCTCCTGATTCTATCAAGAGGCGTCGAAGGATGTGGAAAAAATTCTCTAGCATTTCATCCCTCTGTCGCATGAGAGTTTGCTCAAGCAACAAACTTATAGGATCGTCTGCTTTGTCATTTTTATTTTCTTCTGCAACTGAGGGTTTCTTGGGTGTGAGAGAGAGATTGTATTCAAGAGAGACAAGATCGAGACCCAAATTTCTATACTCGGACCTCGTTGGGGACATGCACTGAAAAACGATCAAGAACAACCTACTCTAATACCATTGATATGGATTATTTTTGGCATGAAATGAGAGCGGAGATATAATAAAGAAATGCACTGAGATATCGCAAATATTCAATAATATAATATAAATGTATCAGAGATGCAAACATAAACACAGATATACAGTAATACATGTTTTCCATTAATCAAATAAATGTACAGAGACTGTTAAAATACAGAGTGAAGACTCGCTAGAATGGTGGCAACTTATCTCTGAGAAGAGATGTGACCGCTACTCGCATTCATAAGAAGATGATTAAAATGAGGCTCTGAAGGCATTTTTATAATAAACAGGAATGAAAAAAATCCTAGTCATCCAAAAACCTAACCCTAGGAGATGAAGTGCCAAAAGTCCTGTGGGCCCTGTTTGGGTAAGTTAGTACATTAACTTCTCGGGGTCGTAACTTTTGCAAACGATCTTCGTTTTAAGCGTATGATAGCTCGTTGGAAAGGCATAGTCGAGGAGATTAATCGTGGGGGGTAAATCATGAAGTGGGATATTACTGAGAACCTTTATCTAGAAAAAAATTCATTTGGGCCCTCAAATTTGACCCAGAAGTTAAAAACTGCTAAAAATAGTAAATTGCCAAAATTGCCTGAAAACTGTTTTGGGCCATTCGAAAAAGATGGGTGGCCAACAATATCCACCCGGATCAATCCTCCCTCCTTAGGAAGAAATGGTCTCCATTGCATTGAGTTCTCGGCGGAGAGGGAAAAGCGTTTACTGAATCTACATCTTGGTGAGTTGCTTGCCTTGTTGGAGATGTCACGCTGCTCAGTTTGTGGAAGTCTATCACGAGCCTATTGAGGCCTAGGATATTCAACAAGTCAGGATACATGAGAGGAAAGTGTGCAGAAGGAATATTTGTGCTTTGCTGCAACCTTGTCGACCTGCTTCTGTTGGGTAGAAGGTGCTTGGGGCGAGGCTGTAGTGGTTCCAATGTCCTTATGTTCCCCTTTTGAACATATTGTGAAGAAGCTGAATTTTGCAGTATGAGATACTACCTTGCGACACTTTTTAGGTGGAACAGTAGTCGGAAATACCTCTGGTATTCTGTAGATATGACCCCCTAGAGAAACAATGACACTGTGACGTCGAGACTCATAAACAGGATGGCGCTTCCACATATATGGTTGTCCAAAGAGAACATCACAGACATCCAGTGGGGAAACATCAGATAATACCTCATTCGTGAAGGGCTGGATGTCATATGACAATCGACACTGTTGGCTGACACGAAGATCTCGTCCTTGGCGAAGCCACCCGATGTTGTATGGTTGCGGGTGTGGTGTTGTCGACAATGCCAACTGTTTGACGACCTCTGTTAAGATGAGGTTCTTCTGGCTTCCGCTATCAACAATAAAATGCAGCGGGATCCCCTTCACCCACATGTGTGAATGAAAAAGGTGTCCCCCCTCTTCAGGATCTGTTGGTTCTTCTGGTTGAATTAATGCAATCATGACAATAGCAATGGGCTCTGCGTCAATGATCTACCATTTACCACTATTTTCAGAATCAGATTCTGAATCAGGGTTTGGATCCTTGTCTTTGATCTCGACCACCAATGATTGTTTTGAGCAACCTTCATCGGTGTTGTGCCAGGGGATTTTGTGGAAATCACACCATTTTCCGGTGTCCTTCTTTGTCTTCCCATGACCCTTATTTTCCTGTGGATTAGAATGGTTTTCGGGAGACTGTTTGTTAGGGTTTTCTTTGTCATACTTTGGTTGTTGCAGATTTGCAGGCCCGAATTCCCGTTTGTTCTAGTGCCTGAATTTCTACTCAATTTTAACAACATATCGATAGGCAGCATCGAGTGATGATATGTCCAGAAACTCCATTTCAGTTTGGATGTATCTGTGTAGAGCCCCACGGTATTTCAGAACCAAATGTCATTCAAAGTCTTTGATACCCAGCTTGGTGCGTAAGGTATGGAAGGTATTGGTGAGCTACGGAACCGCTTGGCCCCTCTCTTTCCACAGTGTGGTCCATCTCATGTACTGGTCCTCATAGTTTCCAGAAGGGTAATATTGTTCCTTTATCGCATCCACAAAAAAATCCCAAGTGGGCTCAACCCCATATATTCTAGAATCCTCCCAGTAATTTTCCCACCAATATTTGACATGGGGGAGAGCCTTAAGGAGCGCGAAGATGATCTTTTCTCTGTCGGAAAAATTATGAACAGAGAAATAACCTTCTTACAGATTTAACCATTTATCTAGGGCATCCGCATCTACCTGACCTTCAAATATAGGAATATCAAAATTGACCTGTACCTTAAAAGGCGAGGTGCCTCCAAAGTGGTTGCTTGATGAAGAAGCACCTGATGCTATCGGGAGGCATTGAAGGATGTGGGAAAAATTCTCCATCATTTTGACCCTCTGTCGCGTGAGATATTTCTCAAGCAACAGAATTATAGGATCGTCTGCTCCGACGTTTTTCTTTTCTTCCACCATTGAGGGTTTCTTGGGTGTGCGAGAGCGATTGTATTCAAGAGATACAATCTCAAGACCCAAATTTCTATACTTGGACCTCGTCGGGGACATGCATTGAAAAAATGATCAAGAACAACCTGCTCTGATACCATTGATCTAGATTATTTTCGGCACGAAATGATAGCGGAGATATAATAAATAAATGCACTGAGATATCACAGATATTCAATAATATAGCATAAATGTATCATAGATGCAACCATAAACAGAAATATACATTAATACATTATTTCTATTAATTAGAGAAATGTACAGAGACTGTAAAAATACAGAGTGAAGACTCGCTAGAATGGTGGCAGCTTATCTCTGAGAAGAGATGTGACCGCTACTCGCATTCGTAAGAAGATGATTACAATAAGGCTCTGAAGGTCTTTTTACAATAAACTGGAATTCCAAAATTCCTAGACATCCAAAAACCTAACCCTAGGAGATGAAGCGCCAAAAGTCATGTGGGCCCTGTTTGGGTAAGTTAGTACATTAACTTCCTGGGTCGTAACTTTTGCATACGATGTCTTTTTTAGGAATATGATAGCTCGTTGGAAAGGTATTGTTGAGGAGACTCATTTTGGGGGATCAATAATGTTGTTGGTAATCATTGTGAACCTCTATCTCGAAAAACCTTCATTTGGGCCCTCAAATTTGACCCAGAAGTTAAAAACTACTAAAAATAGTAAATTGCCAAAATTGCCAGAAAACTATTTTGGGCCAGTCGAAAAAGGTTGGTGGCCTCCAATATCAACATGGATAAATCCTCCCTCCTTAGGAAATAATGGTCTACACTGCATTGAGTTCCCAGGGGAGAGAGAAAAACATTTACTGAATCTGCATCTTGGTGAGTTGCTTGCCTTGCTGGAGACATGGCTCTGCTCAGTTTGTCGAAGTTTGTCACAAACCTGTTGAGGCTGAGGTTGTTCAACAAGTCGGGCTACATGAGAGGACGGTGTGCATAAGGAATCTTTGCGCTTTTCTGCAACCTTGTCGACCTTCTTATGTTGGGTAGAAGGTGCTTGGGGCGAGGCTGTAGTGGTTCCAGTGTCCTTATGTTCCCCTTTTGAACATATTGTGAAGAAGCTGAATTTTGCAGTATGAGATAATACGTTGCAGAACTTTTTAGGTGGAACAGTAGTTGGAACGACCTCTAGTATTCTGTAGAGATGACCCCCCAGAGAAACAATGACGCTATGAGGTCGAGACTCATAAACAACATGGTGCTTCCACATATATTGTTGGTCCAAGAGAACGTTGTTGGATTACTGAGAGGGGGGGTGAATCAGTAATAGCGTAATTATAATCCTTTTTCTTCAAATGTTATATCAATGTAGAATTATTATCCAAAATTGAGTAGTAAGAAATAAACAATCACACACATACAAAGTACACCAGTGTTTTCGTGGAAACCCAAATCAGGAGAAAACC